>SNQJ01S0052683.1:19450-31145 GCA_010110895.2 Picea sitchensis | reverse complement strand
CAAGTGGTGACACGTAAGTTCTAGGTGGACACCATTGCCACATCAGCATCGAACACATGTCATGCCATGTTGACAAGAAAATTTATTTTAAGAAATGGTTTGGAACAAAAATCTTAATTTGGCCATAATAGGAGCATAAAAACTCTATTTGAACTGAAATTTTCAGTGGAATTCCATAGTGACAATGGGAATAAAAATGTCAATGAGGGTAAATTTATAAATTCATCCCTTGAATCCAAAAAATTGACAAATCACGGTTTTCAATGAGTGGGATGGTACTGTCATTCACTCCATTACTAATAAAAATTGAATAGTAAGGAATAGGGGAAAACACAAGGAAACCCATATGATATTTTAGTTAGGTTCTAAAGGGTTTGGTGTAGAATTGCAAAATTAGGGGAAAATTCACTATTCTGGGACACTTCTGGCAGCTTTGGAAACCATAAATGGAGGAAAAGTGACCCCAAACATCAAATCTAGAAAAATTATCATAGTCAATATTTGATATCCTCGTTGAAGTGGAAAACCTCGTCCTAGTGAAAATTATCTAGTTTTGCACCATTTGAAAGATTCACCAATTTTTTTAAGTCTGTAAAAAGTGCAAGAGGTGAAAAGTTGATAATTCCATATTAATGTAGAAAATGCATAGACTATCATATGATCAAGTTGAAAGTTTATGAGTGTTCCCAATCATAATTACTATCAACCTAATGTAAGATTTTTTTCTGTTTCTCACTAGATTTTCCTCTATAGTTGGAAGAAGTTCGTCTCCGACCTTGATAGCGTCAATAAAAAGAAGTGTAGAAATATTAGGTATAAATGGTAACTTCTGGGTGTTATAACATTTAGCTTAAAACTCAGAATTAAGCATGAGCACATTCATTAGAAATATTATCCATAGAATAATAGGGATGAATATTTATATTTTAGAGAAGTACTTCTAATTTTATATAATTTGGGAAGAAAAGAGCATGTAGCCTTGATTTGACAAAAATTGTAAATGTGGATCTTTTCTAGAATGCATAAAAAATTTATCTACAAATTTGGGGATAAATGTATCTAATAGATGTAATTGTATGAACACTTTTGTAGATATAATTTTATACTAGAGATAGTTAGAGGCCATAAATCAAGATAATGAAATTAACATAGGCTTAGTCTCGGTTGGGATAAGAAAACTATCATCATGGAGGATGCACAAGACCATTGGTTGGGATAAGAAAACTATCGTCATAGAGGATGCATAAGACCATTATAAATTTGAGAAAGATTCCATGGGTAAAAATCTACATGCTGGAAATGTAGATATAGAGTCTAGTGGACTTAGGTATCAAGAGACACCTCCAAATATTGAAAAGACTATGAGGCAATTGAGCATAGAGGTTAATAGTTACAAAGTAGACAATGAAAGGCTAATTAAGGATTAAGAAGACTAGAACCAGTTAAATGCAACCATGCTTCAAAGTCTAGTAGACATACGGAGGAAAATGCATTATGGGCAGAATTTAAACAATGTAGGTAAGAGTAGGAATATATCCAAAAGTTATTCTCACAAGAGGTCCCATAGTACAAGAAAAACCTCTAGAGATGAGACATATACACCATTAGAATCCTTTTCTACTAAGACGTCTACCTCTAAGGACTCATTCAAAAATTCAAGATATTATTATCACAAGCAAAAAAAGAAGAATCCTTTCATAGACAACTTAGATGGAGAATTTTGAAAGGAAAAATCCCCTACATTTGATGGTGAAGTAAAATCTATACAAAAGGATGAGGCTTAGCTTCTTGGGATGAGAAAGTATTTCCAAGTTCATGATTACTCTGGAGACATGAAGGGAAGATGGTCATATTAAATTTAAATGGAAGAGAATTAATTTGGTGGGAGCATCTCAGACAAGTAAAGAAAATTATTGAGAGAGAGATTGTTTGGAAGTATTTCATGAAGTACTTTAAATAAAAGTATCTCTCTAACATATATTATGATGGTAAAATCAAAGAATTCCATGAGTTAAAGTTGGGGAAAATGACCATGGATGAATATGAAAATAAATTCTTCAAGCTATTGTGTTAACTTAAGTACATAATAGTTGAGAAGATAAAGATCGAACATTTCCTAAATGGATTGCCTCAATCTTATAAAAATAGATTGAGTTTGTTGAACCTCAAACTCTAGATGAGGCCATAAAAAATGCTAAGTATTGTTATGATAAAAATAAAAACAAGATAGAAATCCACAAGGCGTGAAAGGAAAAGAAGAAGGATAATCTTTTTTTTAGAGAAAGAAAGGATTCAAGCTTCCCCATTATCAAAATTAGCAGAATTAACTAGCACAAGGTGAGGCTAAGACAACTAAGCTGGTAGGAGGGAAGCCAAGGGAACCTATTCAATTTTGGTAATGTAGAGAATATCATTTGCTCATAATTTTTTCACATGAAAAGGGGAGTGTTAGAAATTTTCATAACATTAAAGAGGCTACAATTATTGATGATGTATTAAGGATTTTTCCTAGGTTCTATGTCACACTGGAATACTACCAAGTAGATCACCAAACAATTATTGTTGAAGTTGAAGGTAAGATTGCTAAGAAATATATTTCCATTTTAATTAATCCTAAGTCTAGCCATAGTTATGTTACTCCTAAATTTGTTGAAACTTTGTTCTCTTAATAAGTGAAAGCATAGTAATTCATGGCTAGTCCAACTAGAAATTATAATTGAAATAAAGGTTAGTGAAATGGTGGAGAGATGACCAATATGGTTGAATGGCCATCTTCACATGGGAAAATATAATTATTTTTCCACTTGGTTATTATGATGTCCTCATTGGTATGGATTGGTTGGAAACACCACAAGTTAAACTCAATTGCTGTAACAAGACTTTTGATTTCCTTGATGAAAATGGAAACTCGTGGGTAGTAAGGGTCATACCAAAGACAATTTTTTAGGTAAATTTTATCCTTTCAAGTGACTATATGTTTTAGAAAAGGATGTCAATTATATGTAGCCCATATATTAGATTTGGCAGAAGATAAAGGTTCCAAACTTGAAGACTATTCTATCTTGCCACATTTCAGTGATGTATTCTTTGATGAAGTACCAGGACTTCCTCCAAAGAGGGATATTGATTTACCCATTGATATTGTGCCTAGAGTTGCACCAGTATCCAAGGCTCTTTACAGAATGAGTGCCCCCAAATTATTGAAGTTGAAAATGCAATTGCAAGTTTTGTTGTAAAAGGGATACATTCATCCAAGTGCATCTCCATGGGGAGAACCAATGTTATTTGTGAAAACGAAATATGGAATTATTAGGTTGTGTATTGATTATAGGCAATTAAATAAAATCACAATGAAGAACAAGTACCCATTGCCTTGAATTTATGACTTTTTTTTACCAAATGAGAGGAGCAAAAGTATTTCATCCATGGTTATAGTGGCCATAAATTATTGAAGATTAATGTTATATCCAAGTAAAAGATGGACTGCAACAAGATAAATTACAAAAGAGCTATGAAGGATATCAAGTGGATGGAGATGTACTTCTTATTCATAAAAATATAATGTATATTCATGATTCTTCATATTTGAGAAGAATTATCATGGACGAAATACATAAAATGTCATATTGTGCATATCCAGGCTACCAAAAAATTGTTGTTATAGCTAGGAAGCAATACTTTTGTCCTGGGATGAAGAAGGATGTTGTTGAATACATTTTCAAGCATATGAAATGTCAGTGAGTTAAGGCTGAACATCAACATCCATCAGGTTTATTGAAACCTTTACCAGTTCTAGAATGGAAATGGGAGGTAGTAACAATGGATTTTAGTACAAGGTTACCAACTACATCAAGAGAACGTAATTCTATCATGGTTTTTGTGGACAAGTTATCCAAAGCAACGCATACTATTCCTATTAAGTCCACTCATAGTGTTAATGACATTGCAAGAATATTTATGAGGAAACTATTTAGATTGCATGGGTTACCTAAAGAAATTGTATCTAACAAGGATACCAAATTTACATCTAACTTTTGTAAGAGTCATTTTGAAGACTTGGGAACCTAGCTAAATTCTAGTAGTGCTTACCATCCATAGACATATGAATATATTAAAAGAGTAAATCAATGGATTGAAGACATGCTTCACATGATGTGATGGACAAATCATCCAAGTGGGAGGACTATCTACACCTGGTAGATTTTACATATAATAATGAGCATCAAGAATTATTGAAAATGATCCTATTTGAAGCTTTATATGGTAGAAGATGTAGGACACTAGTGAGCTTGGATAATATAATAAATATAATTGTGTTTGGGTTGGAAATGATTAAGTGTAACAAGAAATTTCCAAAATTAGGTAGAATTTGAAGGAAACCAAAGAAAAAGAGAAAATCAATGCAAATAAAAATAGAGTTATAGAGAAATATGTGTTGGGGATCTTGTTTCCCTTTGAGTGAAGACAAGAAATATTTTCTTGAATCTTGGAATTTGTGCCAAGCTAGCACCAATATGTTGTGGGTCATTAAAGTGCTTAATAGGATAGGGCCAATAGCATATAAACTTTGATTGTATACTAACACTAAAGCTCATGATGTTTTCCATGTTTTCTTACTTAAGAAATATGTACATGATCCTAACCATGTGATTGATTTAGATGTGATCCAAGTGGAACCAAAGGGAAAGTTCCAAATAGAGCCATTATGCATCCTTAATAGGAAAGTAACATTTCTCTAGAAATGATCCATTAGATAGGTAAATGTACAATGGAAGCACTATGGTCCAAATGAGGATACATGGGAGTTGGAGGATGCCATGAAGGAGGCATACCCATTTTTGTTATAATTTTTAGAAACACTTAGGTCAGTGATATTCAAAAGGGTAGGGGAATGTGATACCCTAATTTTTAATCCTAGCATGTGTTAAATTAGATTATGCAAATGTTGTAAATATGCTAGTATGGATTCCTAGCATAGACATCAAGGTTAAGGTCTCACTAGTGAATGACTAGGCATGTGTGATGTAAATATACTTATATGGGCCATGTGTTAACCTTATCATGGTGAATTAAATATATTTAAATATTAATGTTGGAATATAATATATAATGGCCCAAGATGGTTGTGTAGAGCATGAGAGGGACTTTGATTCCACCAGAGGGGAAGAGAAAAGGGGGGGGCAACTTGAAAGTAAATCCTCCATTTCCAAATGTCATCCTTATAACTCATATATTTTTCCACCATGTTCCTTAAATGAATCCATCTACCTTCATTTGACTTATTAAAATCAATCATTGATTGCATGTAAGAGGTTGGTGGAAAAGTCTTCTCACAAAATTATGGGAGCATGGGCTGAGTACAATCATTATGGGAATTATAAGAGTCCTACACCCCTAATGTCATAAGTAATGTCATTCATCATTTCACCAATCCTCCCATTACCATTGAATTTAGCATTCATTATGGTATTCTCACATTTAGGCTCTATGTTGTTCACAATCTATTGTCCATTGTTATCCATGAAAATTTTGGAAATTGACTAGAACCAACATTGTTAAGAGAAAATTGTAGACATTTGATGAATGAGTGATGGTTGTAGGTGAGAATAGAGGTTGGAAAAGTTAGGAAACCTTCACCCACTATGCATTTTATACTCTTTGGATCCTTGAGAGAAAAGTAAACATATTGCAAGAAATTCTCTTAAAATATACAACAATTTGGGTTATTTCTACCCACACTAAAGATCGTTGGAGGGAAAAATATCTCTACGGGATTATAGAGTAGAGAAGGGGAATATATTACTTGTGTTGTGTGGAGTAGTGGAAGAGATATCCTTGGTTTTTAATGGTTGTATGGGATGCATGTAATGCTCTGTAGTGGGAAAATTGGCTAATTATGAGAGAAAATGGGGAGGGCTGAGAGAGAAGCCTATAGCTTGTTTCCTTCATCTTGGTGACCTCGTATCACAACTTAGTGGTGGCATATGCAATAGATATCTATGGTTTTGTGGAAAATCTCTCTTACACAACCATTTTTTGGAGTCTCTTTAGTTAAATGATAAGTGTCTTATTGTTGTTTATGAATATGCAAAAAATTATGTTTAATTTCTACTATGAAATTCAATGTATCTTGCATGTGTGTGTGATTGTTCTTGTTGTTTCTAATCCATTGTAATATTTTCACCTGCACATATATTTTATTAAATTATAGTCCTTCCTATAAGGCTTATTTAATTTTTATTACCAAGATATGGTCTCTGAAGGTCGAAATTTGGAAGCATGTATCATGGCTACCCATCCCATGTGATTGGATTGTTGTGAAAGGATGCTACAAAGGGGGGAATCACACCTAAGGGTCAATTTTCCATCCAACCAATCCAAAAACTTTAATCAAGTATTATCGCTTGAGCAAGGCTTGATCTCAATGAAGGATTAAGGACATAGAACCCAACTGATGGTTCACATACTCCTAGATTAAACCAAAGATTAGGCATCCTACTAATCAACCAAAGTGTGGTTTAGAATCTCATAGTGATACAACACCCCAAAAAACACTAAGGGACCGATGTGCAAGGATCTTACTACCACCCAAAGTCCCTGATGCATACCCTTGGTTGGTCAAACAACATAGTTGGTAGTGGCGACCATCTATAAGGATATTAATATCACCCTAGCTATAATGTACCCAGCCACGATACCTAAAGAACGTAGTTCAAGAATTAATTTTGAATTCTAATAACAATTAACTAATAAAGAAGCATGAAAGAAATGAAATAATCGCACATGAAATAATCAAGAATCATGTTAGACTTAAAAATAATGATTAATCATGCCATGCACAGCAATAACGAGTGACCAAGCACATTATTAATACATATATTAGAGATAATAATTAATAACATGGCGGAAATAAATATACAATTAGGGAAACACAAGAAAAAGAACACTTATCTTTAATAAAACCAATCACAAACTAGTTGTAGACCAAGGACATTACACCCAGCCTTAAACATTGTTTTTCCAATTCTCAATAGTAGGTCATGCCCGAGCCAAGGCTATGAATCCACAAGGATGGGCCTCAGTATGACACTCAGCTTCCCAAACCAGTCAGCAATCAAGCTCTCACAGATTTCTCAAACACACAGCCAAAACTCTAGTTTACCAGCTCTCTTCCCCTTCATCCTACACCAGCCAAAGAGAGTGAAACCCCTTCACTACCATGCAGTCACTCAAGTTTTCCACCTCTTTCCATGGCTCCAGGGCTTCTGTTCAGAAAGTCGCAATTCTAGAACTCTCAGGATTTGCAGTTCTAAACAAGGTTTATCACATTACAATGCATCTCAGACATAGAGGCACCAATTCATGGATAGGATACATCAGTAATTACTACAGCCAGCCAACCATGGTTGCTTACCTCTAGAAATTTTTGTTCCTTTCCCATGAAAACACATCAATGAGAAATAAGAGTGAATTAATGATGAACCAAACAATAAGCAATTGTAGCATCCCCACATGCCTAGCTGGGCTATGCCATAGAAAAATTTCCAACTCTGATACCATTTAATTCATTGATATGCTTTGCATATGAACAACAATATGTATAATAAAAACAAACATACATATGCAACATCAAACAAGAAGAACCCATAATAGAAAATACATAGATACTAACACAACATTTAAATCAAACACGGAAAAGACATGTATCTTTGTAAAAAGTCACCAACTACATGCAGACCTGTTGTGGAAAACAACAACCCCCTTATTTTCTTCTATGGTTGATTGAAAATTAAGGTCCCTTTTGTTTTTTATGTGAATTTTCCTTTTATATTTGTTTGAGTTTTTCTTATGTGATTAGTTTTCTTATGAAATGGATTGGTTTCTACTAGACATTATTATATCATAACAACTTGGTTAATTATTGAAATTAGTTTTAATGTGAATTCCTCACATTCACATTGATTTCAAACATGATTATAAGGAATATTTTTACATCATTCAGTAATTAACAAATGATTCTAAAATATGATTTGGCTACATGGAATCTAGTCTTGTTCTTAATCACAATTATCATCAAGGTTTTTATTATGCAAGCTTATGTGTGTGAACTTTACATTGAGTAAAATGGACTCTTTATTTTTAATATATTCCATGTCCATTCTTTCTCTTGTAAATATAAACATTTTAGTCATATCATCTGAGGATTACTTTAAAAGATTAGATTTTGATTATGAGTCAATGTTGTGATTTCAAGGGGTTGATTAAAATTTGTTGATAACTAAGTGTTTATTAAATCTTATGGAATCATTTTTTTCAAATTTGCAAAATATTCCCAAATCCCAAAATATAATGTTGAGTTTGGAATGAGGTTATACTTATTTAGAAGGTGTGATATCAATTTGATTTGATTATGTTAATTGATTTTTATTAACTAAGAGTTAAGGATTTTGTAGCTATTATTTTAATTAATATTAGTTATTAATTTAATATGTCTTTTACAAGTGTCCATTATAGAGATACAACTGGAACTTAGTTTCCAAATATGCCAAAATAATCCATTCAATTGGAATTATTCATCTCCACGGCTTGGTGAAGACAAAGTTCAAGATTTGGGTCAATTCACCAGAGGAAAACTTCCAGCTTCCATTCCTAGCAAATGGTGAAGAATCTCTCAAAACAGTTAAAAACCCATTTGCAGAACATGTTGGTTTACCTTCTACAGAAGTTATTTTCTCAGAGGGTGAATATTTTTGGAGGAATCTTTATCATATTGAGAGGGAATTTCCCAAATTTTTTGTTGCGACCAATCTCCAAGAGGATAACTTCCAGATTCATTTCCAAGAAAACGGTGATGAATCTATCAAAATGACCAAAAACCCATTTGCAGAACAGGTTGGTTTACCTTCCATAGGGGTGATTTTATCAAAGGGTGAATATTTTTGGAGGAATCCTTATCACATTGAGAGGGAATTTCCTAGATTTTATGTTGCGTCTAATCTCCAGGAGATGAACTTCCAACTTCATTTTCGAGCAAGCGGTGATGAATCTAGAAAAATGGTCGAAAACCCATTTGCATAATGGGCCAATTTACTTCTTGTGAGGGTCGTTTCCTAAAAAAATGAATCCTTTGAGAGATATTCCCGATTTTTCAAAAGGAAATTTCTCAGAATTCATGTATAAATATCAGATCTTGAGAGCCACCATGGGGGATTTCAATTTTCTGCAAGAGGAGTAATCTTTGCACTATTGTAAGGGGGATTTTGTTTTGCATAACTTGTCTTAATATTCATATCTGAATCTTGGGGATTCTCTTTATGAGATTTAAATCTCTTATGTAGAAGCAGATTTCATACTATTATGGATTTTCTTTCTTTCAACAAAGCTTGATGTCTTGGAGAGACTATTGGAGAATTATTTAAGGAGATACAGAGGTTTCTTGATTATATTTCATTTCAGATACTATTATTTGTATGAATATAATCTTGTTCTTTTGTTTCATTATGGCATATTTATACCAGTGATTGCATATGGTGGCATTATTGTTCTTTATGCAACTTTGTGTTTATCTAATCAACTATCTGATCTTATAATTTCTTAGATCTGTCATTCTCTTGATTTGCTTATGCATTTTAATCAATTTCTGAGTAAATTTTGTTGAAATTACTAAGACAACTGAGAGGCGGGGGGGGGGCAGTTGTTACTGTGCTTAAACAATTTTAAGTCTATTAAACCATTTTTAATCTTTCATCAAGTGACCATCAATATTATACATCATATGAACAACATAAACAATGAGCATCAATCACACATAAGATATACACAGAGAAAGATTTTTCACGAGGAAACCCATAAAGGGAGAAAACCTCTTCTTCTTCGAAATGATAGGCAACCTTTTAAGTTCTATACATCATCTATGTTTGAGAACCAACTCAAAGTGAGGTTACTACCTCTATTTTACAAGCTCCAACTTGTTGAGAGAACCGACTCTTTGGTTTCTCTAGCACCCACTATAAGGAAGCACCAACTCCCTAAATATTCCAGCACCAACTGGATTTATACAAGCACCAACTTGTATACAAAAAACTCTGTGTTTTCACGAGCACCACCCTGCCACCCTGTTTTCTATCCACAACTAGATGGAAGCTACAACTCCCAATATTCAAGCACCAACTCGAATATCAGAGGACCACAGTCCTCCCTAGCACCACCCTTCCTCCCTGATTATAAATAAATGAATGAATAACCAACAACACAGATAAATAGATTCTTACCACTTCTTCTCTGTTCTGCAATTCTTCTCTTCCTCTGTCTGTTCTACAATTCCGCTTTGCTTCAAGTTGTTCTGCAATTCTGCTCTTGCTTCTGTCTCTTCCTCATCTGTTACTCATCTCTGAGTTTTATCTCACACTGTGCATATTGTCGGTCTCACACTACACATACTGTTATTTTCCCTTTCTTACAACTCAACTCATTTTTCATTCAGAACAACCAATCGTACACAGTCGCTTCATATCACCTTTTATTCACACAGGCCTCATCAGTTACACCTCAAATCTTCTTGTGCAAAAATGCCTCAGCCACTGAATTACCAATCGATCAAGCATCATGAATCAGTTATTCTAACTGAATCATAACTGAATAGTTAATCATAAAGATAAACAATAGCCCTTTGATCAGATGCTCAAATAACCAGCACCATTGGATTAAAAGAACAAGGTCTCGCATTGATTTCGCCATTTCACATTTTGGCATTCTTATGATGAGATTTCTTTATGATCCATGTCGCGATTGCCGAGACTTCGAGATGGAGCTTAGCGTCGCTAGCTTCTTCCCCTCACATGACCACCGGCGGTGACCACAGGTTGTTCCAAAAGGTGCTTCGTATTTTGCGGACTTATGAACTTCATCGAGGCTGATCAACGGTCAAGATCTTCAATGATCCGATGGTCCAGATCTCATCGCGATTCCTATGATGAAGGGTCTCGACACTCCAGGTCGCGATCACCGAGACTCTGAGACGGAGCTTAGCACCGCTATCTTCTTCCCCTCACGTGACCACCGGCGGTGACCACAGGTTGCGCCAAAAGGCACTTCTCTCCTTTGACTTTCCAGTCAGCGTAACGATGATCTTTCGCCATGTGTCCTATGGAACCAACAGTCCAGATATTATTGTGATTTCTCCACTTCATGAGCCTTCTTCATGCCTGATCAGTGGTCCACAATTCTTGGTGATCTGACTGTCCAGATCTTTTCGTGATCTCGCATATCACGAGTTCCCACACCATGCTCCGTTGACTCCTCCAATGTGCAAGTCAACGAAATTCCAATCGCTTGCCACGTGTCCTATGAATCCAATGGTCAGGATTGTTATCGTGAGTTCCAACCTCTTTCCTTTGGATTTCCCGATCTGCGAAACTCTGAAATGAAACCTTTGTCGTGCTTTGACTGTTTTCCTCTTTCTGATCTTACCATTATCGCTACGCTACTGATCGTGCTGATCTTCGCCATTTGATCGTGCTGATCTTCTCCATCAATGACAAACATGCATACTCTGCCTCTGTCTAAAAACATGCCAACAATCTCCCCCTTTGGCATTGATGGCAACCCCTTGAAAAAACATGCAACTATACCACTGTAGCATCCTTGAAACTACCACACTTTCTCCCCCTTTGACATCAATGCCAAAGAAGAAGCA
>SNQJ01S0052683.1:0-19440 GCA_010110895.2 Picea sitchensis | reverse complement strand
CTCTGCTTCAAGTTGTTCTGCAATTCTGCTCTTGCTTCTGTCTCTTCCTCATCTGTTACTCATCTTTGAGTTTTATCTCACACTGTGCATACTGTCAGTCTCACACTATGCATACTGTGATTTTCCCTTTCTTACAGTTCAACTCATTTTTCATTCAAAACAGCCAACCGTACACAGTCACTTCATATCACCTTTTATTCACACACACCTCATCAGTTACACCTCAAATATTCTTGGGAAAAAATGCCTCAACCACTGAATCTCCAACCGATCAAGCATCATGAATGAGTTATTCTAACTGAATCATAACTGAGCAGTTAATCATAAAGATCAATAGTAGCCCTTCGATCAGATGCTCAAATAACCAGCACTGTTGGATTAAAAGCATAAGGTCTCGCGTTGATTTCGCCATTTCGCATTTCAGCATTCTTGTGATGAGATTTCTTTATGCTCCATGTTGCGATCGCCGAGACTTCGAGATGGAGCTTAGCGCCGCTAGCTTCTTCCCCTCACGTTACCACCGATGGTGACCATAGGCTGTGCCAAAAGGCACTTCGTATTTCCCGGACTTATGAACTTCATCGAGGTTGATCAACGGTCGAGATCTCCAATGATCCGACGGTCCAGATCTCATCGCAATCTCGCATATCACGATTCCTGTGATGAAGGGTCTCGACACTCCAAGTCGCAACCGCCAAGACTCCAAGACGAAGCTTAGTACTGCTAGCTTCTTAACCTCACATGACCACCGATAGTGACCACAGGCTGTGCCAAAAGGCGCTTCATATTTCACGAACTTATAAACTTCATCGAGCCTAATCAACGGTCGAGATCTCCAATGATCCAACGGTCCAGATCTCATCACGATCTTGCATATCATGATTCCTGTGAAGAAGGGTCTCGAAGCTCCAAGTTGTGATAGCCGAAACTCCGAGATGGAAAACGAGCACTTCGCTCCTTTGACTTTCCAGTCAGCGAAACGATGATCTTTCGCCATATGTCCTATGGAACCAATGGTCCATATATTATCGTGATTTATCCACTTAACGAGCCTTCTTCATGCATGATCAACGGTCCACAATTCTTGGTGATCTGACAGTCCAGATCTTTTCGTGATCTCTCATATCACAAGTTCCCACACCATGCTCCGTTGACTCCTCCAATGTGCAAGTCAGCGAAATTCCAATCACTTTCCATGTGTCCTATGACTCCAACGGTCAGGATTGTTATCGCGAGTTCCAACCTCTTTCCTTTGGATTTCCCGATCTACGAAACTCCGAAACGAAACCTTTGTTGTGCTTTGACTGTTTTCCTCCTTCTGATCTTACACTGCTAATCTTGCCATTATCGCTACGCTACTGATCGTGTTGATCTTCGCCATCTGATCGTGATGATCTTCGCCATCAATGACAAACACGCATACTCTGCCTTTGTCTAAAAACATGCCAACAAATTTTTACTCATAAATTCATCATTATAAATTTATTTAACAATCATTAAAGTATGAGAACTACTTCCTTACTATAGTGATTTATCTTTTATCATTTCTAGGTTATACTAATTCTCTTAACAGAATATGAAAGAAGCTAAACAATATCAATTATTAGGACTACTCTTGTAATATGATATTCTCTTTAAATCTCATGTTTAATCCCCATCATTTTCAAACCATTGCACTTGGTATTTAGGAACTATTTTCTATGTGCCAAGTTAGATTAGTTTTTTCATTTGTTTTTTGCAGTGTTAGTTAGATCTTCATTTAGTAATACATACTTGAAAGTCTCCATATGTTGGAGCAAATATTATTGTGGCTTTGTTGAGCCCATGTTTCATTTAATTTAAGGTAGTTTATTTTAGATTTATATTTATTTTAAGATAGTTTAGGTAAGGGTAAGTGGACCTGTTAAAACCAGTCAGGATCACCATACCAAATGGAAAAGGGTTTAATTGGGACCCTGACCGGGTGATTTTCACAATGTTGAATATGGTCAATTTTGGCCATCAACATTTTTGGCGCTAGAAGGAGGGCCACAGATAAATTATTTGTGTAGAGTCTTATTTTGAAGTTTTTAACTAATCATGGCTCCTATGTACATTCCTACTTTGGGTCATGCTTTTAGTTCATGCAGGCCTACCAGGTACATACCCAAAAAGCATCTCGAATCCTTGTCTAATTTGAAATTTGATGGTGAGAGTAAAACTTTTGTGATTGATCATATTTGTCATTTTATGAATAAATGCAAATATTTTGACATTACTAATGATAATTAAATTCACAGGTTGTTTACTCTCACATTCCAAGGATGGATTCAGAAATGGTACAAATCATTACTAGCTAAGTCTATACATTCTTGGGACCATTTTATGGAGGTTTTTCTGTCATCTCATCAAAATTATAATTATGAAGAATTGTGTTTATAAATTGAAAATATTTATATGCATGTAGATGAATCTCTTGATGAATTCTATGCTAGATTTATGTCACTTTGTTTTAGATCCCATCTCGAGGACTTACCTTCAACAGAATATCTGATTGAATGTTTTATTGCTCTTGTTCTTCCTGCAAATGAACATAGGAAATCAAATGAGAATGAACAGGATGTGTTATATCCATTAGTTAATTTTGATTCCACATCTAATGTTGTTGAACCCATGAATGAATTTAAAAATGCATCACAATCACACACATTTGAATATTCCTTCACACACTTTCAGATTCCAGAAAATGATAGTAAAAATTTAAATCTGAAATCTGAAAATGTAACTGAAGTATCTCCTATTGGTTGTGGTCACCATAAAAAAGGTTCAATAAGAATTAGTGAAACTCAAAATTTGACTAATAAACAAATTGATCTCTCTTCTTTAGAGGTAAATTCGAGACTAGTTCATATTTCCTCAACATAAAGTTTATCATTAAATCAGAGTTATAATTTTATTAATGAGGATGAAAATCTTCATAAAGCATCTAATTTATTGTACTCAGGAAATCATTACATTTTGTATCCATATCTTTTTTCCAATCTAGCTTCATTTAGTGATGATTTTATCAACCTTTCTGTTGAAACCTTTTCATCAACTAGTTCAAATTTATTGGAAAAAGAGTCATTTATTGATAATGATTCTTTGATTTTTAATGTTAATTTGTATCCTCTTGCTTATCCTTTTGATGATGTTGTTGATCCCAATATTTCATGTGATTTGCAAGAGAAAGAAATTATCTTTGATGAATATTTTGACCTTGATGGCATAGAGTCACATTCATTGCAAAGTGATGTGAATTTAGAATCAATATATCCTCATGCATTCCTTTTATTGCCTTTTTCTAAGCACAAATATGTTTGTAAACATTCTGATGTATTTGATTTTTATTCTAATAATTCATTTCAAGTTTCCAACGACACTTATTATGATATTCATTTGGAAGTTTGTTTTGATAAAATTTTGTTGGAACTCTTCTCTAGTGGCAATTTCGTCCTCGAAAATGATCATTGGTCCACTGGTTGCCTTACTAATTCTAGATATGATGATTGTGTATATATGACTATTACTTTGGAGAATTTCACTTCTTCTTTCCCCTTATATATTTCTCAATATTCTCCATGGAAATAAGTTAGTTCTTTTAAAATTTTGAGGGCTAAGGCGGATTCTCATGATCTTATCAAGTCCTCTGAAACAAATTTTAATCAAATTCTTCATGGTATCTTTACAAATTCTCTCGATTGTACATATCATGATAGAATTGAGTTATGGTTAGAAAAATCTTATATTAGCAAGTTTATTGTAAATAAGAGTATTCTTCTCTTGTATATTATTAATATAGATGTACATATCTTTAATTTTTCATGTTGTTTGATATTGCGAGTGTATATGTTTCTAATTTATGATGTACATATTCATGCAGATCTTAAGCATCTGGAATGGCTACATTGGAAATTCCATTTTACTTAGTTCATGTAGAATAGTTTAGAGTAGTTTAGTAGTATGAGTAGTTTACTTTATTTTTTCTTATTTTTTCTTGATTAGTTTAGTTGTTAAATAAACAAGAAACAATTTTTTTTTAAGAATGTACACCTTAATTTTGGGAAAAATTGGTTAATGGTGAGAAATATTCTTCTAAAAAATTTCTTTTCCCAAATATACATTTCAAGTATTTAACAATATTCATGTTAATATTTTTCTAAGTGTTTGATGATGGATTTAAAATAATTTCCTTTTTGGATGGCTTTCTTTTCTAAACTTGATGTTTTCCTTAGTTTAGTTCCAATAAGTATGATGATCATAGGCATATGTGAACTTTGAAAAGAATGCAATTTCTTCATGTTCTTTAATCTTGATCATGAAAAGAAGTTACTTCTCAAAAACATGGAATTTGGAGAAAATCGAGATCTTAAGGTAAACCATAACAAGATTCTTCAAGGTAAATTTCATATACTTATTTTCATCTTCTAGTGACTTTCATTCTAGTTTTAGTTTCAGCCTAGTTTTATTTTCTAATCTAAGTTTCGTTTTGCATATCATCATGTATTTCTTTGAAGGTTCGGCTCTTTTGTTAGCTTAGATTCAGAATATACTCACCTTGTTTTGTTTGCTTTTAAGTTAGGCAAAGTAGTTGTGATGATGCTCAAATCGCAAACAAACTACATCATGGAGTCTATACACTTTTTTTCCTGTTTTCATTCAGTATGATGTTCATCTTGTTTTTAAAACTTATTGTAAACCTCATATTAATAGATAATCATTAAGCTGTTCAATTAATATTAAATTTTAAAACAAGATATTTCAAAGGAAAGGGACATTTGATGTAACTTCATCTTATACTCATAATTGCTCCCTAAATTTAGGACTCATGTTTGAATAAGAGCCTAATTCATTACGAATCATCAAGACATAACCAATTATGATCTAAATATACTTGAAAATTTATGTATCAATTTTTTCTTATGTTGAGATGTCTCTTCTCATTTTTGTCTTGTTTGAGTTTTCATTTTTTTATGGCTTATTAAGTTATCTTCTCCTTTAAGTTAGAAGTTTATTTTTAGGTAGATTGCAAAATTTGATTGGAGGTTGGTTTTCACTTTTGCTTAGATTATGATCTAAGCATACTTGAAAATGTATGTATCAATTTTTTCTTATGTTGAGATATCTCTTCTCATTTTTGTTTTGTTTGAGTTTTCATTTTTTATGGCTTATTAAGTTATCTTCCCCTTTAAGTTAAAAGTTTATTTTTAGGTAGATTGCAAAATTTGATTGGAGGATGGTTTTCATTTTTGCTTAGAGTTTGATTGGCTTTTATTTACTCTTGTTTCTGATTTGATTTTGGTTTTTTTTCTTTTCTTTTGATTTTTTTTTTTTGTGGTAAATATGTAAATAACACATGTAAATATTTATGTTTTTTGTTTTGGTTTATTTACTCTTATTGATGTTTTGTTTTTTTTTTGCTTATATTTGAGTGATGTTTGTTAATAAAAATCAATTACATGTTGAGAATTTTACATATATATTAGTTATGCATCTTAAATACAAGAGAATCACTATCAGATTACATAAAGATAGAAATTTATTATCTATAGTATTATATCAAGATAGCAAGTCCTTCTATAATTAATTCATTTTTATCAAGAAAGGTTACCTATGAAAGTACTTTGTAGCAAGGTCTCAATAGAATTTAATTCTCTTTTACATAAATGAATTACATGGGAATGGAAAATTATCAGACAAAAAGCTCAGTTTTACTCCATGTAGTGCAATATATCAAAATAACTTTCTAATATCACCACATTTCCTACTTTCCATTGCAAAAAGTTGCAATCTCAAATATATTTATCAAAAGGAGACCAATAAATTTAATATATAGGAAGTTGTGGGAAGTGTATACAAACTCGTCGGGGTACTGAACAAGTCTGCTGACAATGGGACAATGTATGCATGAAATCAAAGCAATTTCATCGGAGTACTAAACAGGCATGCTGGCAGTGAAGCAATGCTGGGTAAATGAAAGATGAGCTGAATTGATTGCATCCATGATAAGTACGCTTTACTAAGTAGTCAAATCAAAAACCTATTTCCTCAATCTTAAATTAATTAAATCTTGTTCCCTCTGAAAATATTGAGTGAATGAGTATGAGTACAAATGTAATTTTTCTTATCTTTTAAATTAGTCATAAGGAAGTTATCATTGATATTTCAAAATGGATAAATTTTCTTATTCCCATGATCTAATCTTCATTCTCTTATCCTTTTATGAACATACATAACTGGTTCTTCTAGCATGTCTCCAATTGTTTTGGCAAACAACAACCCCCTTATTTGCTTCTATGGTTGATTGAAAATTAGGGTCCCTTTTGATTTTTATGTGAATTTTCCTTTTATCTTTGTTTGAGTTTTTCTTATGTGATTGGTTTGCTTATGAAATGGATTGGTTTCTACTTGACATTATTATATCACAACAACTTGGTTAATTATTGAAAGTAGTTTTAATGTGAATTCCTCACATTCACATTGATTTGAAACATGATTATAAGGAATATTTGATTTGAAACAAATGATTCTAAAATATGATTTGGCTACATGGAATCTAGTCTTGTTCTTAATCACAATTATCATCAAGTTTTTTATTATGCAAGCTTAGGTGTTTGAACTTTACTTTGAGTGAAATGAACTCTTTATTTTTAATATATCCCATGTCCTCCTTTCTCTTGGAAATATAAACATTTTAGTCATATCATCTATGGCTTACTTTAAAAGATTAGATTTTCATTATGAGTCAATGTTGTGATTTCAATAGGTTGATTAAAAATTGTCGATAATTGAGTGTTTGTTAAATCTTATGGAATTAATTTTCTAAAATTTTCAAAATATTTCCAAATACCAAAATATAATGTCAAGTTTTCCATGAAGTTATACTTATTTAGAAGGTGCGATATCAATTTGATGTGATTATGTTAAATGATTTTTCTTAACTAAGAGTTAAGGATTTTGTAGCTACTATTTTAATTAATATTATTTATTAATTTATTTATTTTTTTACAAGTGTCCATTACAAAGATACAACTAGACCTTAGTTTCCAAATATGCCAAAATAATCCATTCAGTTGGAATTATTCATCTCCACAACTTGGGTAAAACAAAGTTGAATATTTGTGTCAATTCACAAGAGGAAAAATTTCAACTTCCATTTCGAGCAAACGGTGAACAATTTCTCAAAACAGCGAAAAACCCATTTGCAAAACAAGCCAGTTTACCTTCTACGTGAGATATTTTCTCAAAAGGTGAATATTTTTGGAGGAATCCTTATTAGATTGAGAGGGGATTTTCCATATTTGTTGTTGTGGCCAATCTCTAGGAGGAGAACTTCTAGATTCATTTCCGAGCAAACGATGATGAATCTAGCAAAACGACCAAAACCCCACTTGCAGAACAGGTCGGTTTACCTTCCACGTGGGTGATTATCTCAAAGGGTGAATATTTTTGGAGGAATCCTTATAAGATTGAGAGGGAATTTCCTAGATTTGTTGTTTTGACCAATCTCTGGGAGGAAAACTTCCAGCTTCATTTCCGAGCAAACAATGATGAATCTAGAAAAACGACTGAAAACCCATTTGCATAACGGATCGATTTACTTAACATGAGGGTCGTTTCCTCAAAATATGAATCCTTTTAGAGATATGCCCAATTTTTCAAAAGGAAATTTCTCATAATTCATGTATAAATATAAGATCTTAAGAGCCACCAAGGGGGATTTCAATTTTCTTCAAGAGGGGTACTCTTTGCACTATTGTAAGAGGGGTTATATTTTGTATAAATTGTCTTAATATTCATATCTGAAGCTTGGGGATTCTCTTTCTGAGATAAAAATCTCTTATGTAGAAGCAGATTTCATACTCTTATGGATTTGATTTCTGTCAACATAGCTTGATGTCTTGGAGAAACTATTGGAGAATTATTTCAGGAGATACAGAGTTTTCTTGATTGTATTTCATTTCAGATATTATTATTTGTATGAATATAATCTTGTTCTTTTGTTTCTTTTTGGCAGATTTATACCAGTGATTGCATATGGTGGCAATATTGTTCTTTATGCAACTTTTTGTTTATATGATCAACTATTCGATCTTATAATCTCTTAGATCTGTCACTCATCTCTTGATTTGTTTATGCATTTTAATCAATTTATGAGTAACTTTTTACTCATAAATTCATCATTATAAATTGATTTAATAATCATTAAAGTATGAGAACTACTTCCTTATTATAGTGATTTATCTTTTATTATTTCCAGGTTATACTAATTCTCTTAACAGAACATGAAAGAAGCTAAACTATGTCAATTATTAGGACTACTACGGTAATCTGATATTCTCTTTAAATATCATGTTGAATCCCCATCATTTTTAAACCATTGCACTTGGTATTTAGGAGCTATTTTCTATGTGCCAAGTTAGAATAGTTTATTTATTTATTTTTTGCATTGTTATTTAGATCTTCATTTAGTAATGCATACTTGAAACTCTCCATATGTTGGAGAAAATATTATGGTGGCTTTGTTGAGCCCATGTTTCAGTTAGTTTAAGGTAGTTTATATTAGATTTATATTTAGTTTAAGTTAGTTTAGGTAAAGGCAACTGGACCTGTTAAAACTAGCTAGGATCACCATACCAAACAGAAAAGGGTCTAATTGGGACCCTAACCGAGTGATTTCCATAATGTTGAATATGGTCAATTTTGGCCATCAACAAGACCTCAGAATTTCCTCACAACCATAGACTCTGATGCTCATAACTATCAGCAGCAGGTTACCCCCAAGCTGGGGATAAAACTCCACTAGGTAAAAGGAATCCCAATCCAAGCTAAGGTCTGTCAACAACCAAATACTCAGACTAAGGTGCCAACTCTAGCAAACAACCTATAGTCTCTCATTCCCCACATGCATGTCCCACCCCAGGAAGTGTTCCCCTTCTCTACTCAATAGTCCTTCAGTTTCCCCACTTCTCTTCTGGGGCTTTAGCAACATGCCGGATAGGAAGTCTCTAAGTCGTATAGCTACAACTTGGAACATTGGGAAAAAAAATACCAACGGTTCTCTCTCTTGGAGAGAATGCTCATGGGCTTGACAAATTTTGTATTCAATAACACACGGGTCTAAAAACCCACCTCTTCGGCTCAGAATACCCAGGTTGTTGGTTGAAACAGATTTGAAGCTTTCCCAATGCAGGTATGACTAACAAGTGCAGAGTGGTATAGATGGTAGAGGAGAATAATGAGTTAATGATTATAGAATGATGGAAAATGAACTAAATTCCAAACTATATGTATGCATGTTCCCAACTTGACACTTGTCATGTTGAGAACTACATGGGCCCACCACAAGGTGATACGTTCCCACTTATGAACTTAGGATAAATGAATATCCCATACTTTATACTTTAGACTTTTAGGAATATTAATATAATATTCCTTTGGGCTTAATCCCCTTTGGCTTAGCCCCTTATCTTAGAATTTTAACCCCCCTTTCCCTTTCTAGTGGAGCTTATCCCCCCATACTCTTTTTTTGGTTGGTCTACATTAGTGATGCATTTTATTGATATTCGAATGTGATTACATTTTACAAAGATAGACTCACTGGTCTTTTAGCATCCATGCTCTCCATATTAATAACCACACAGGCACTCTGGCCTCAAAATACATATATAAAAAGGCTCTCTAGCCCCAAAATATCGTAGCTCACCAACCTATATCTACATTTACATTTATATTTACAATTGGGGTTCAACCTAGGGGTATTAAATTCCCCTCCCCCTTATTTATCCACTATCCTCAGTGCATTATATACATATGTACAATCAAAATCTTCAAAAGTCTTCAAAACGATGTGGGTATTATGCCCACATAGCATCTTCATGCTCCCAAGTTGCATCCTCAGGACCGTAGCAGGTCCATTGGACCTTTACTAGCCCTATAGCTCAATTCTGAAGCTGCTTGATCTTTTGATCCAATATGAAAATTGGATGTACCTTAAATTCACCTTCTTTCTCCACTTGAATCACATTCTAATCAATGACATGATTAGAATTAGGTACATACATTTTAAGCAAAGACACATGGAATACATTTTGAATACACATGGATGCAAGTAGTGCAAGCATGTAAGCAACAGGACCAATCCTATCCAAGATTTCAAAAGGTCCACAATATCTTGTTGCAAGCTTTGAACAATTCCCCAACTTCAAGGAACTTCATTTGGCCTTCACTGTCAAGAACAGATGGTCACTTACTTTAAAATATATGTGAGTTCTTCCTTTATCAGCATAACTTTTCTTCATGTCTTGGGAAGCCTTTAAATCTAGTTTTATCTTCACCATCTACTCTTCCATTTCTCTGAGTAATTATGGCCTAACCACCACTTTGTTTGTTGGGTTGTCACAGCGCACTAGCATGTTGCAATTTCTTCCATAAAGTGCCCCAAATGGGATCATCTTTAAATGTGCTTGATATCCGTTGTTATAAGAAAATTCAACCAAATGAAAATAATCTTCCCATTTCGATGGTTTATCACATCACATACATTCTTAGCATATCTTCAATCACCTGATTGACCTGCTTTGTTTTCCCATCTAACTCTGGATGATATGTTGTGCTAAAGTTTATATTTGTCCCAAATCCTTTGAATAATACCTTCCAAAAGTTTGATGTGAACTTGGGATATTTGTCAAAAACAATTGTCTTAGGCACACCATGTAGCCTAACAATTTCTTTCATGTAGATATCTGCAGTGTTGGTTTCCTTGTGAGTTAGCTTCACTGGAATAAAATGGGTCGCTTTAGTAATCTTATCCACCACCACCATGATGGAATCATGTTGCCTGGCAGTTTTTGACAACTTAGTGATGAATTCCATTGTTACAACTTCTCATTTCCACTTGGGAATGGGAAATGGTTATAGAAGACCACATGGGTGTTGATGCTCAGCCTTGACTTTTTTACATTCTAAACATTTGGCTATATAATCAGCCACCTCTTTCTTCATACCGGGCCAATAATATTGGCTCTTGACAACTGCAATGGTTTTTTGTTAACTTGGGTGCCCAGCATAAGGCACATTAAGCATCTCTCTTAATACCATTTTTTTATCTCTTGAAGATTTGACACATAAAATTTTCCTTTGTACATGAGGATTCCATCCTCTCTCAGCTTATAATCTTCAATTTTCTACTGCAAAATACCTTGTTGTAAATATTCCTTTATTTTCATGTACTGCTGATCTAATTTTGCAACCTTTAAAATTATGTCTTTTAAATATGATTTGTACATGTTAATAATTGTAGTGTGCATCTCATGCACCCTCCAATTGAGTGCATCATCCACCTTGTTCTATTTACCTTTGATATGCTTTATATAAAAGTCATACGCATTGAGGAATTTCAACCATCTACTTCTCTTGGCATTTAAATTTTGTTGTCCAAACAAATATTTCAGACCATTATGGTCTGTCCTCAACTCAAATATCTTCCTCATGAGATAGTGCCTACACATATTCAAGACATTCACTATGGCTACCAAGTTTAAATCATGAGTGGCATAGTGTCTATCATACTCTTTTAGTTTCCTTGATTCATAACATAACACGTGCCCATTTTGACTAAGGATTCCCCCAATCCCTTCTTTAAAAGAATTTGTGCAAACAATGAATTCTTCATTTGGATTCGAAATCTTTGATATTGGGGCACTTGTCAATAAATACTTCAAGTGTTGAAAGATTCTTTCACAAGAAGGGGTCCATTCAAATCCCACACTCTTCTTTTGCAAAGAAATGATTGGGTGTGAAATATTTGAGAAACCTTCTATAAAGATTCTATAGTAACCTACAAGTCCCATGAATGATCTCACCTCAGAGACATTTCTTGGTGTTGGCCATCCTTCAATGGCTCTTATCTTTTTTGGATCCATTGTTATCCCTTCCTATGAGATGATATGGCTCAAATAATGGATCTTCCTCTGATAAAATGAACACTTGTTCAACTTTGCATACAAATGATGTTCCCTCAATACATGTAGCACCATCCTCAAGTGTTTCTCATGCTCTTCTTCAGACTTAGAGTAAATAAGTATGTCATCCAAAAATACAATGACAAACTTATCGACGTAATCTATGAAACTACCATTCATTAACCACATGAAGACAACTGGTGCATTTGACAACCCAAATGGCACCACTGTGAACTTATAATGGCCATACCTCGTTCTAAATCCTATCTTCTTGATGTCTTCTTCTTTAATTCTCACCTGATGATAGTTGGATCTGAGGTCAATATTAAAAAATATGTTTGCATCTTTCAGTTGATCAAAGAGGTCATCTATCCTTGGCAAAGGATACATTTTCTTCATAGTCACCTTACTCAGTTGCCTAAAGTCAATCCAAAGCCTTAGCGTCCCATCCTTATTTTTCGCAAATAACACTGGTGCATCCCAAGGTGACACACTTGAGCGTATATACCCCTTATTCAGAAGATCTTCAAGTTGAATTTGTAATTCCTTCAGTTTTGGTGTACTCAACGTGTAAGGAGTCTTGGATATTGGGGCTGCTCCAGACATCAAATTGATAGAGAAATCATTATCTCTCTTGGGTGGAAACCTCACTATTTCTCTAAAGACATCCTAAAACTCTTTTAGGACTACATAGTCTTCAATGCTTGGAAATTTATCCTTAGGTTCCTCTTCCATATGAGTTATCGCATCCTTTGTTGAAGTTTTTCCTCAGTTGCAAGGATAAAACTTCTTTGATAGTTACTGCCCTTGGAATACCCTCAAGTTCCTTTATTCATCCAAGAAAGTAAATGCCTTATTATAATAATATAGGATAGCATGATTCTTTTCCAACCAATCCATACCAATGAGGCAATCATATGAGCCTAAATGAATGATGTTCATATATTCCCTTATGCTCAGTCCATTCATATTCATTGGACATGCCTTAACCATCTCATTATTTTTTCTCTTAGCTTATGTAGCTAGCTACACCAACCAAGATTTCCCAAGCTTGCTTCTTGGAAAATGAAATCTTTCCACCGTATTAGGATGTAGATAACTATGACTAGCTCCTAAATCAATTAAAATAGAAATAGGTTGGTTGTTGATATTACCTTCCATTTCAATCATGTGAGACTGAAACTTAGTGTGTTTGTTATCCAGGGTTTCATAGATCCTTGGTACATTTCTTCCCATTTCCTCCATTGTATTAGCTTGTTGTATATTGTGAATATTCCTCACTTTTTCAACTCTATGAGGGAAATTTGTGTACATGTGATCTCCCTCACAACCCCAACACTTCATTGGTTGTTGCCTTGGTATTTTCCCCATTGTTTATGTCATTCTAGGATCCTTAGAAGTTGGTTGTTCTTGATAATTATTTTTGAAGAATGGTGGCTTGGTCCCCTTATACCTCTATTCCATCTTGCATTTCTTCTTGTCTTCCTAGGCCTTTTGAAAAGTTAGTCTTCCTCTATGATGATAATAGAGACACTTGGATCTCCTTATTGTTTCATCCAGTGTCTTTAGATCATCATACTATATTTTATCACTGAAAATTGATGGCATCCCACTCAAGTATCTTTGAATCTTGACATGTTCATCCTTGATGAAGTCAACATATTTTATCATCTCTAAGAATCTCCTTTTGTACTCATCTATGGTCATACTCACAAGCTTGAGTTAGAAGAACTCCTTCATCTTCCTATCATAATAATGCTTGGTTAAGTACTTCCTTTGAAAATACCTATTGAACTCCCTCCAAGTAATTTGATTCTCATCAATGTGTTTCACTTGCACATACTGGTCCCACACATTGATGTGTTTTCCTTGAGTTGGTAGATTGAAATTCTCCCTTCTTCATGTGAGGAGTAATAATGTAACTGAAAGTAATTGTTCATGCCTAGAAGTTAGGTCTCTACATATTCATCCTTATTATTTTCACCATAAAAGGTAGGAGGCTTAATATTATTCATTTCTCCTTGTAGCTCATCTACCCCAGACCTCTTCTTATGCTTTCTGATAGGAGATGGACTTGAAATACTGTGTGCTCTCCTGAATGAATACCTTGGTGAGTGATGGTGATTTTTTTCAACACTCCTTGTTTCTCTTCTTTTATCATGAGACTTGTGACTCCTTGACTTTCTTGATTATGTCTCCTTATCCATTTTCTTATCTATGATGTCCAAGCTATGTAGCAACTTGATGTTGAAGCCATCTTACTACTCCTTGGATTTTATAAGCCTCTAATCATCATCTTTATAAATTTGGACATATTTTTGTATACTCTTTATGGTATCTACCAAGTTCATGCTCTCCTCCTTTCTTTCTATATGCCTATTGGATTATTTCCACTTATTACCCATGCTGACATACAACCATCTGACCTCGCATTCATGGTTGTAGGTTCTCTAATCATATTTCATGCTTTTGATCTCTATGTTAATCATGTTCTGATATAGTTGTTGTTAACTCTACAAAATTTGTAGGCAACAGGATTTGTTAGACTAAATAAATTTAATAAAGCTATTAGTTTATGCATCATTATTCCCTTTAAATACCCAGAAATAGTATTTCTGATATCCTATGAATTATACAGCTCAATTCACATTTTTACGTGACTAACTGGAATATTCTATCCAATACCTTTCCAACGACTACTTCCTTTCTCAATTATGAGTCTTGAGTAGGAAGTTATGGTCATTTGAATATTACCCATTTACTCCTTTAGCATATCCCTCAACCGTGTGCAATTTTTAATTGTGCGTATGCATCCTTGCACGTGATCCTTTGATAATTTGACCGGATCTCAACTGGGTTTCTTCATGACCATATTTTGGACATTCTAGCACAATTTCACCTTCATCTAATCCTCAGGATGGCTAGATACAACCTGTTGAAGTATCAGACCCATTTATATTTTTAGCTATGAATGCTACAGGTGACTTCTAAGTCCTCTTGTGCATTTTTAGGTGCCCAAATTTTTATTTTGACTCCATGGATTTCTTCTATGGATCAATATATTTTTTCATATTGCTCATGTTCCCCAATCTGATTCTGGAGCAGGAAGTTATGGCCCTAAGAAGTTAATTGGGTCTTAAGAATTTACTTTGCATTGTTTGGCTTGTAACTTTCTCATACCAGTTTCATTTGATGAACAGTTTACACCGTTATAAATATCTCTCTAAGATCTATTGTTTTAGATGAAGAAAATTTAAGTCATGGAAAAATGTTTTTTAGGCCTCCAAAAATGGCCTATAAAAACATGATGTAGAAATCACTGTAATTTTCATTAATTTATGAAATTTTTTATATAAATCCCGCTAACTAGAATGTTGATGTGGCATTCCATATCCACCTAGAACCCCTGGAAGGAAACCATGTTAGTCCCCTTGACCACTTGACCTTACCTCATCAACCTCTGCCACTTCTTCCTTCTCCTTCATCTCCTAACTCTGCGTCCTTTGGCGTGCACTATATTATTTTTGGACCTTGAAAGGTCCTTGGGCTGCCAAGTGGTGCCGCGTTCGATGGTTTTGTGAGATGGGTGGGACCCATCCCACACCCATTCTCATTGGCACATGAATTTTCACGTCATTTAGATCCAACAGTCGATGATTGAAGGGTACTAGTGGTGATCAATAGTCACTTTCACATCGTGACCCCCCAACAATACTGATCGTTAACAGGGGGGTGTCGCAATGGAAATTCGGGCCCCAAAGGTCCTTGGCTGCCAAGTGGTGCACGTTCATTGGTTTGTGGGAATGGGTGGGACCCATCCCACACCCATTCTCATTGGCACATGAATTTTCACGTCATTTAGATCCAACAGTCGATGATTGAAGGGTACTAGTGGTGATCAATAGTCACTTTCACATCGTGACCCCCCAACCATACTGATCATTAACAGGGGGGTGTCGCAATGGAAATTGTCGATTTTCCAATTGATGGCATGTTTCCTACTAGTGGATTGTGCCCCCCCCATTGGTGGTTTCCAAAAACACCAGGGAAACCCACCGTGACATTGCTCTGCAGGTCCGGCTCATGGTTCTGCTTGACAGGTGAGCACCTGCCACCACAGCTCCACCTCTCCTGCCACTAGTCATCTCGTCACCTACCACCTCTTCCACTATCGTCATCGTGTACCTTCCACTATGGAAGTACACATCACCCCTCTAGCATGTCGGCTGACACGTGTCCCCCACTTCATGTTGATGTTAGCATATGGAAAAAATCCCAATTTTTTCCAATTTTTCCTAATTTCCAAATTTTCCAAATATGCCCCATTTCGTAATTTCTCGTGAGCCTCTATTGAAGCTCTACAACCAACCTTACTACAGCCAATTTTGGCCCTGTGCACCCAAATTTGACCTCTGAAAACTAAATTCAACTCCTCCTCATCGAATTCCTCAGTAATTCCACTGTGGAAATTGAGGCTTTTGCCCAATTCCACAACTCCTTCCTCGAGCACCATGACCTCTCTATATACGCATATATTGGCCATCTACATGCCCGAATTTTCCCAATTAGAGGCTGAAATTTACTTATTTTAAAATTTTGGGCTCATTTCTCCCCAATTTCTCATGAAATTCCTTCAATTTCACTGCAATAGTATTATCAAACAAATTGCAAACTTCCTATGCAATTAATTTTCTACAAATTTATGCTTCAACACTTTTTTAACTTGGCCCATGCAGACTTAGTATTGAAACTGGAGCTTTGATACTACATTGTAGCATTCCCAACTACCTAGTTGGGCTATGCCACAGAAAAATTTCCAACTCGGATACCATGTAATTCACTGATATGATCTGCATATGAACAACATTATGTAGAATAACAACAAACATACAACATTTTGAGAACCGTATAAGTATCTCCTCCTCATGATGGGATACACTACTTAGCCTGAAGCATCGATAAATTTAAACAAAAATACATAGGGTTTCCAAAGCTAATTAAAACAAACATACATATGAAGCATCATACAAGAAGAACCCATAATACAAAATACATAGATAATAACACAATATTCAAATCAAACACATAAAAGAAACTGATCTTTGTAAAAATTCACCAACTTCCTACAGACCTCAAACTTTCCTCCCGACCATAAACTCTATTGCTCATAACTCTCAGCAGTAGGTCACGCCCAAGCTAGGGTTAAAACTCCACTAGGGAAAAGGAATCCAAATCCAAGCTAATGTCTTTCAACATCCAAATACTTAGACTAAGGTTCCAACTCTAGCAGACAACCTACAGTCTCTCATTCCCCACATGTCCCTCCCACCCCAAGAAGTGTGCCCCTTCTCTGCACAATGGTCCTTTAGCTGCCCCACTTCCCTTATGTGGCTTCAGCAACAAGCCGGATAGGAAGTCTTAGAGCCCTGTAGTTGCAGATTGGCACCTTGGGAAAACAATTCCCAGCATTTCTCTCACCTAGAGAGAATGCTCACATGCCTGACAACTCGCTTCTTCAATAACACATGGGCYTGACAACCCGCCTCTTGAGGTCAAAATACCKAGGTTGTTGGTTGAAATAGCTCTGAAGCTTTCCCAATGCAAGTATGGATGACAGATTTAGAGTGGTATGAATGGTAAACGAGAATAATGAGTGAATGGTGATAGAATGATGGAAAATGAACTAAATTCCCAACTATATGTATGCATGTTCCCAACTTGACACTTGTCATGTTGGGAACTACATGGGCCCTCCACATGGACCCCCTCCCACATGGTGATATGTTCCCACTTAGGAACTTAGGATAAATGAATATCTCATACTTTATACTTTATACTTTTAAGAATATTAATATAATATTCCTTTGAGCTTAAGCCCCTTTGGATCGGCCCTTCATATTAGACTCTTAACCCCCCTTTCCCTTTCTAGTGGAGTTTATCCCCCCATACTCTTTTGTCTAGTTGGTCTTCAAAAGTGATGCATTTTATTGATATTCGAGTGTGATTTTATTTTACAAAGAGAGGTTCACTGAACTTTTAGCATCTGAGCTCTCCAGCCTCATAACCACACATGCACTTTGGCCTCAAAATACATATACACATTTAAGGCTCTTTGGCCCCAAAATATACTGTCTCACCAACCAATATATACATTTACATTTATATTTACAATTGGGGTTCGACCTAGGGTTATTACAACAACAATGAATGAAGAACCCCCAAGCATCCCACAAGAGGGGTCTATATAATTACATGAAATCAAGAACCACATGGCCTTCCCCCCAATAATCTCATGTAACCACTTTTCCCCAAATAAAACCAAGATGGGTAAATAAAATATAATAGAAATATGTATCCCCTTTATCCCCCCTCTCTCATGGAATCATAACTCTCTATAACTCTTTTCCTTGTCCATCTTGCAGTTAGTGATGTATTTTATTAATAAAAATGTTCAAAGTATTACATTTCTTGGAACACTCTCGCCCCTTTTTAATTTCTTTGGCACTCCAACCTTTCATCAAATAAACAAAATACTAGTTCTATGACTCGATTCTGGAGCATTTTGACTTTTATGTCCAATATGCGCATCGACTGGACCTGAAAGTCTCCTTATGGATCCACTTGAATCCAATTCCAATCAATAACATGGTTAGGATCATGTACATACTTTTTCAGTAAAGAGACATGAAATACATTATGCACATTCATTGAAGCATGCAATGCAAACATGTATGCAACTAGCCCTATTTTGTCCAAAATCTCAAATGGACCACAGAATCTGACTACTAGCTTTGTACAATTGCCCAACTTTAATGAGCTATTTGTGGGCTTCACTTTCAAAAGCACATGATCTCCCACTTTAAATTCTCTAGATCTCATGTTCTTATCTGCATACCTCTTCTGTCTATATTTTTATATTTTCAAATTTTATGTAACACCCTTCTACACACATTCAAGTAAGCAATTATAATAGACAAAATATTCCATTGACAAAATCAAGTAACTTTCAATTATACGCAACTATTATCAACATCCATAACCAATAATCATTAATTATTTAAAACAATGCTTGCGCAATTAAGAAATTCTTGTACAAGTTACAATTTAATCATCAAAAACTTTTAAACGTACCGCACAATTTCCATGAAATCTATCTAGTAATGTGGATAAAATAAAATGTAAGCATCTTCCTAAAATGTAACATCTATTTACTTTACTTAGGTTTATGCAACTTGTGTATTTCTTAATTATACTGGGTGCACAAGTCACATTATATTTCTATTGAATGATTAATATAAATCAATAAATTGTTAGTTGGGACGGATGACTGAGGAAACCCTAGATCCTCTGCAGCAAGCAGACGAAACCAACAGCAACAACCCCTGTGTGGCGCGCCACCTGTAGCAATATCCACACCAGGCTCTGCTGAAGCTTCACAATGGGCACGGAGGGGGGGGGG
>SNQJ01S0052682.1:66020-76878 GCA_010110895.2 Picea sitchensis | reverse complement strand
GGTCAGATCTTTGCTTTTGCTTCTACATCTTGAATATATTGTGATCTCCATGTGTTGATGAATCTTGTATGCACTTAATAACTCAATAAATTAGTAGTAGTTAGTGATTCCAAGAAAGAATTTGGCTTGGGATCATTACACTAGCTGAACCAAAATTGATTTTTCAAGATTAATTTTCTCCAAATGTAATCTATCCACTATTTTAGGATCAATGTAACAATGACTTTCTCCTTAATCAACTAAAATAGAAACTAGTTGATTAATGATTTTACCTTCCACCTCGATCATATTGGATTGGTACTCTGCTTGTCGATCATCTAAGGCTTCATATATTCTTCCCATGTCTTATACTATTGTAGCCTCTTGGATGTTGTGCATGGTATTCACTTTGTCATTTCTATGAGGGAAATCCTTGTGCAAGTGATCTTCTTTGCATCCCCAACATTGGATTGGTGGTCTTCTCTTTTTTCCCAAGGATTCTTCTCTCTTGGATTCATCCTTAGCATACTGGTTGGGATGATTTTTATTTGGGATATTTCTATTGAAAGGAGGTTTGAATCCTTTCTTTATCTTATCATAATTCTCTTTCTTCTTATCCTTCCAAGATTTCTGCAAAGACTCTATGCCCTTTCCTTGCTCATACAGGTACTTAGTCTTCCTAATGGTCTCAATCAAAGTCCTAGGTTCATCATATTGAATCTTCTCTTTATAAAATGATGGAAGTCCACTAAAAAACCTTTGTACTTTCACCTTCTCATCTTTTATAAACCCTACATACTTTAGCAGCCCCATGAACTTATTTTCATACTCTACCATGGTCATGCTTCAGAACCTGAGTTCAAAGAAATCCTACATTTTCTTGTCATAGAAGTGCTCTGAAAGGTACTCCTTCTACAAATATTTCTTGAACTGGTTCCAAGTGATCCTACTCTCATTAATTTTCTCAACTTTCTTCAGATGATACTGCCACATAACATCTTTCCCATGTAAATGATATGTGGAAATTACAGCTTCTAGGTTTGATGAGTAGTTATGCAATTGAAAATAATTCTCGAGCCCAAGTAACCATGCTTTAGCATCATCTTCCCTTTCTCTTTCACCATTAAAGGATGGTGGCTTAATATTCCTCATATCTCCTTGCAAACAGTCAAATTCATGTCTTCTTGTTTGGTGCCTAACAAGAGACACCTCTAGACTACTTATGGAATCTTCAAATGCATAAAATTTCCTTGTTGAGTAGGGAGGCGAGTGATGTCTATGAGTTCTTCTAGAACTTCTTGAATAACCTACTCTTCTGCAGTCATCTCTTCTTTCATGACATATTCCCTCTTCCTACTATTTTGAGTTTCATCCATTCTTTGTTTGCCTCTACAACTTATTTAATATTTGCATCACTTGAGTATTTATCTGATTTTGTTATCTTATCATTCTCTCATTGTATACTTTGTAACTCTGCACTTCTATTTTCAGGCTTCTCACAGTCTCTATCAATGTTTCTTTCTCCCCTCTGGCCTGGTGTTTGTTGGATTTTGTCTTTGCATTCCCAACACTGATATTTTGACCTTTGGCCTCTTTATCATGGCTGGAAGCTCCCTCTCCTTATTCCATTTATTGAATATGAATTCTTATATTGAACTGATATGTTTACACCCCCTAATTCTGCAAAATGTGCAAGCAACCATTTTGTTAGAATTATGCATATTATAGAAAACATTTGCCAAACAATGCTACAGGTCATTTGCTTCTCAATTCATGAAGAAATATATTATCATTCTCCATACTATAACAATTCCATGTTATTTTCCTCTGAATCATCTTTCCAATGACTATAATCTTTCCCCAATTTGATATTTAAGCTAAAAGTTATGGCTTCCTGAAAACAAATCACTTTCAAGCCCTTTTCTTTTGTTTTGCAATATGATCTTGTCGAAATATTCCACAACTCCTTTAACTAGTACATAAATCAAATTCTACACAGGCACTTTCTTCAACCCACTTTCCATGTGACCACGACTTGAAACCACGTGCATATTCACTCTTTAGCGCCTTCCTTTATATTCTTCTACACAAGATCTTGTTCGAACACAATTTCTGAGGGATTGGTTACTACTAGGTCCTTCACACCTCTAATTGACCCCTTTACCTTATCATGATACTGGTTCTAGGACCAAGTCCTCCAGATTTCGACCTTAGGCTATTCTCCCTTTTCAATCTTCCAACTTCTCCCGGAGTAACTTCGTCGAAACCCTTCTATTAGCTCCACTAGCAGATCGGATGGTTGAGATTTGACCTCCCGTCGACTACAAAATACCAACTCATCTAGAGACTTCAACAAGATCGACGGTCATGACTTAATATGACGTTGAGATGGATGGCCTTAATCAATTCAAGACTTCGATGCTTCGAGACTCTGGAACATTACAACTCCCAAGTCACTCAACTCCCCCAGAGTGATACTCATTGAAGGTCTTACCCTATCCTTCCACTATTAAATCAGATGGTCATGAGAACTCCCAGAGGGTCTTAGATCAATGAACTGTGTGAATTCGCTACTTCGGAACTCTAGGACATTATAACTCTCAAGTTTTTCAACTTGCCCGGAGTGATACCTTCCGAAGTGGTCATAAAGTGACGATGACCTCTTACTGTCGATTAACGCCTTCTCTTATGCTATCCTTCCACTAGTTGATCCAACGACTATGAATTAATCAAGAGTTGAGAAGGATGGTCCTTATTCATTTCGGGACTTGAGCACTCCAGCACTCTGGGATATTACAAATTTTGATTCTTTCAACTCCCCCTGAGTGATATTTGTCGAAGTGCTTACGCCATCCTTCCACTGCTTTATCTAACTATTTAGAAAGGTCCCAAAGGGATCTTACATCGATGGTCTACGTGAATTCATGACTTCGGTCTTCAACAATTTTGTTGGTAGAGACATTGGACACCCCCGGAGGCCATACTTCCAGAGATGACATGGCATCCTGATGTCACCTAAGGTGACATGGACCCATGGCATGTGTAACACATGTCACTAAAAAATGAATAGGTTAGGGTCCAAAAGGTATTGAATCTAGGTGACATGTGTCCCCACATAGTACCCCAACCGCATGGCACATGACATGTCATCAATGAACAGATGGTCCACCATCTCTGCTCCAGATCTGACGACCTGCCTTACTCCCAAATTCGTCCCTCAATCTAACGATTGATGGGGTTTCGGGACTTCGACACTTTGGGACTCCAGGTTATAGAAGTTCTAAAATAGTTTGATTCTCCCAAAGTTAACTTCCCAAAGTGGTCAACACTATATGACCCTGACCAATGACTAAGATTTCACCCGAGCCTTCTATCAGACCGGACGACCGATGAGACTTCGCAACTTCGGCCTTTTCCATGCTTCTGTCCTGTCTCCCATAATCACCGAAGCGACGAATTTCTTATGTTTTCCATATCTTGCTTGGCTTCTATCAACGAATGTGATATCTCCCGAGAGCCAAAAGGGACGGACACGATTCTATGATCCGTCAAAAAGGATTACTTTCTTCACGATGCTCTGGATTCTGTGCGATATCTGCAGTGCTATCTTTCTTGAGCTTTAAGATTGCAAGGACATATCCATTTTTAAGGAAAATACCATAATATTTTTTCCACAGTTTCGGCCCATACAAGTATGGTGTTTCAACCTAAAGCTCTGATACCAATCTGTAACATACCAAACTAGCCACATGCCAAGCACGCTACTTCAAGCCCACTTCTGAACTAATTTCGAATTCTGGTAAATTTTTAATTAATAAAGATGCATGAAATATTCACATGCATATATAAAGATTCACGCTACCACATAAAATAAATGAACCATATGTCGTGCACCAAAATAACCAGCAAGCATGCATATTATAGATATGAATTCCATAGATAAATAAAAATACAGTGGAAATAACATATACAGGTAAATGAAACCATGACATAGAGAACTTATCTTTAATGAAATAAATCACCAAATGGTTGCAGACAAAGGGCGTTCCACCCAATCGTAGACACTGTTGTTCCAAGTCTCAACAACAATGTCACCCCTGAGCCAGGGCTATGAGTCCCCAAGGACAGTTCCAGAGTGTCACTCAGCTTCACAAACCAGTCAGCACTCAATCTCTCATGGAATTCTCAACACACACATCAATCCAAAGTACACCAACTCTCTTCTACCCAGCTTGCACAACCCAAGAGAATGGACTCCCTTCTCTTCCACGAAGTCCCTCAGGCTGTCCACCTCCTCCCAGGCTCCAGTGCATCTGGTCAAGAATCTCCATGCTAGGAATCTCAGGATTCGTAGTTGTGGGAAAAACTTAACGTATGCCAATGCATCTCAGACATGTAGGCATTAATTCATGACCGAAATAAACTAGTAGTCATTATTGCAAACCAAACCATGGCTCCTCTCTGTTATCACTGAAATTTCGTCCACACATGGTTACGAGAAATCAACATCGTCAAACAGTGATTAAGTCATCCATGGACTTGAATTAATGCCACAACATTCAAAAAAGGTCAAAAAACTATACAAAGTAGTGAAAAATTGAAGAGTTCTATGCAGACATTGGGCACGCGTGCACATGCGCTTAACAGGAACACAGAAATTGTGCACAGGCACACGATGCGCGACTGTTATCGCAAAAATCTGTGCACCTGCTAAACGATGCATTTATGAGAGTGGTCAGCCTCCCACCCACTTATGGTTCAGCTCCCAAGCCGATTTGACCCTCAAATATAGACTGGATCCAACTGGTGGGTTGTTCAAAGACCTAGGAATGCCCTAAATGGCCTCTTTTCACACTACGAAGCAGTTAAACAATAACCCAAAGCAATGTTATAAAAAGCCATGGATGCACCTCATTTTTTCAAGGAATTCAAAGTAATGTTATACTGCCTCTATTTTCTTGAGGACTCCATCCTTGTCAAGAGCATATTGGCACCATTACATTGGACAATCCACCTCACCATTGAGTGGATTTGTAAAGAGTTCTTTCATCATCATTTTCCATTTTTCTTTGTTGTAAGAAGAGCTAGCTAGTGGGGGTCCAAGAGCCCTCCCTTGGAGGAAGAAGGGACTCATAGTCCCCTTTCTTCTTGGTGCTTTGTTTTCACTAATAGATCAGCCTCAAACATTGGTGACATGGGTCTTATGGTTCTTTTTGTTTCTATGTCCCTATGCTCATGAATTTAGTTTTTATTGTATCTCTTAGTTTAATTATTAATTGTAGTCTTTATTTTCTTTCCCTAACTCTTTTCCTTGCAGCTGTCCTACTCAACAGACCCAACTGATCTTGCAAGCACCTCTATTTTTCTCACCAAGGTGACGAAAGAGGCGCAACAGATTGGCGACTCCACTGGTTTCCTTCGCTTACTATGTCACAACATCCCTTTTCACTAGGACGAACACGCCCAACAATCATTTGACGATCTTAAAACAACACTCTCAAATGCACCTTTAATTAGTGAACCTGACTATAATCGCGACTATATCCTCTACGTATCAGCATCAACTGTATTAGTAGCCGATGTCCATGTCCAACTAGGTGATGAAAATCGTGAACATGTCATTTATTACGTTAGTAAAAAACTCTCAGGGCCACCCTTGAAGTATAAACACGAAGAGAAACTTGCTCTTGCAGTCGTCCTCGTAGTCCATAAAATGTGCCACTACATTCTGCTTCGCACAACAAAGGTCATCGCAGATTCCAACCCTATGCAGTACTTGCTCAACCGTCGGCAAGTTAACGGAAAATTTGCTCGATCGATCGTTATCCTTCAGGAGTACGACCTCGAGTTCTCAACACCTAAGAGTAAGAAGGCCCTCATTCTCACCGAACTTGTCATGGCCCTCCCCTCTGACACCACTAGTGTCCCCGTCAACACTGACTTTCTCAACGAACATCTCTTTTACATCACGTCGGATGATCCTTGGTATGGCGACCTCCTCGTCTATCTCCGCACTCAAAAGTTCGGAAACCACCTTTCACGAGATGATCGTCATCGTATTCGCCATCATGCCCCTCACTACCTCCTATATCAGCGGGGCGTCGACACCATTCTTCGTCGATGCCTGACTATTGACGAGGCTAATAGAGTCTTAAACGACTGCCACAGCAGCGCATGTGGGGGCCATCTTTTGGGTATATCCACTGATCAAAATATTATCCGAGCCGGTTACTTTTGGCCTACCTTGTNTGTTTCATGATTGCATTCATGTCGTGAAACGATGTGAGCAATGTCAGCTCTACGCCAACAAAGCCTGAGCTCCCCCCGCTCTTCTTCACCCTGTCATTACTGTCGACCCTTTTTGTAAATGGGGCATAGACTTTATGACTTGTAATCCCCCCTCCAGCAACGGTCACAAATACATTGTTGTCACCATTGATTACTTCACCAAATGGGCAAAAGCTATGCCCACTTTCAACAACACCGCTGACACTGCAGTGCATTTTTTATTTAACCACGTCATATCCCACTTTGGAGTACCCCTCCAACTCGTTTTCGATCATGGAAAACACTTCGAGAATGAGATATTCGTCGAAGTCTCATCTCGGTTAGGATTCTCTCACGAGTTTGCCTCACCATATTACCCTCAGTCTAACGAACAGGTCGAGGTAGTTAACAAAGTCCTCAAGACCATGTTATAGCGCACGGTTAATAAACATAAAACCAATTGGCATCATATGTTATTTTCTGCGCTATGGGCTTACTGAACGGCTGTGAAAACCGCTACTGTTTTCACACCATTTCATTTAGTCCATGGGGTTGAGGCCACTCTTCCCATTGAGTGAGAAATTCCCACCTTACGCACCGCAATTGTGCTATTACCCGACACTGCTCCAATGGAGCAGCGCTTGCTGAACTTGGAGTCTCTGGATGAAGATCGTTGATCTTCCTTACAAAACAACGAAGCAGCTAAAAAATGATCCAAGGCTACCTTTAATTGCCATGTCAAACTTTTCTCATTTCGTGAAGGGGGCCTCGTCCTGGCTTACGATATCACTCACGATACCTTCGGCCATGGCAAATTCGAGTCACTCTAGCATGGCCCATACATCATTCAACATTGCCTCACCAAAGGCACATATATTCTGGCCTCTCCCGAAGTCCTCTCTCTCAAAGAACCCGTCAACGGGTTATACTTAAAGAAATTTTACGCTTAAACGTAGTCATTCCACTTTAGGTTATTTCTTTTCTAGCTTTTTTAATCTTTTTTTCCTTCCCTCACGTTTAAACTATCCATTGTGCTATTGACATATGCTTCCTCCACCAGCCTACCACATCGGTTACGCCGACGACACCAGTCGTTGGACACAAAATCTCGCTTTGGCTGCTTGGGCTCTCTACACCCCCTCACATGAAATGCTCCATTCGAGCGGCATATGTTTGGGTTCAGCAACCAACAACCAAGCCGAATACACTGTTGTCATTGGCCTCCTCGCCGACGCCCAGCATCATCATATTCGTCACCTTAGCATCTTCCTCGACTCTCAACTAGTCGTTCTCCAGCTCAACAATGTGTACCGTGTCTGTGATCCTTGCCTCTTTCACAAATACCTGTAGTTTAGGCTTTTATCTCGACATTTTGATCGCATTACATTTACACATATTCCAAGACAATTGAATCAAATTATAGATAACCTAGCTAATATTGTGTTAGACTGGCATATATCACATCAAGCTACCTCTACACATATATAAACATATCAAAACCCTGTCACAGCATATACATAGAATAGACATCATCAAAACATTAACCAAAAACATGTAAACAACACTTAGATCTCAAAAATGTATACTAATGTATATATAAAGGTCCACAGTTCCATCCGAATGTTTACATACAAAAAATACAAGTATCTGCAAGCCAATGCAGCACCTTAGTACAAAATGGGCTCACTAGCCTATATACAAAAAATATATACATCAACTGCATCAGAGCACCACTCACGGTGCCTCTAGCGCACCACCCCCTGCTCGTCCCTCAGGCAGTGGCGGCCCACCACTGCTTGTCGTAGGTGGTGGTGGTCCACTCCGACCAGCCCCTCCTGCCGCGCTCCCATGTGCGTCTATCCGGTGGGCAGGCGCGCACGTGTGCGCGCCTACTTCCAGATCGCCTGCGCACGTGGGGCCCACACCCACAAAACCCCTTTGTACGGCCCTCCATACCGCCCCTGCCCAAAAAATGAAATCCTATTTCTATGAAGGATGATCATACCACTAACCTGACACTCGCTAATCACCAATCAGATGCCTCGTCCTCTCCGAATCTCCAAATCTCCTCTGAAAACTGCTCGTCCAATCACTATTGCAGCAGGTACAAATGAGGTGGCAATGTGGGTCCTACAGCTATATATAGGCCTTTTTTCCAAACTTCCACTCACCATTCCAGGAGCCCACAGTGTCCATTTTTTAATCCGTCTTCAGCCACGAGATCAGCATCCCGTCATCTACATCACTGCCATCCCTAGGCCGCTTTTCATCCTAAGCCCCCGGGGCACCTTTTTTCATACCCTGGTCAAGTACGCATGCGCATATTCATGCTTATCAAATACATGCTCATATCTTCGATTCTCTTCAGATATTGTTCACTTTGGGTATTTGGTTTTTATGTGTGCAGGTACTTGATCATCATACATCGGCACAACCCCTTCAGGTATATACTTAGCACTGGCATGTAGTCTTTCCCTCTGTATCGCACTTACATTTCCAGTCACACCCTCTGATATTTGCCTCTAGGATCCCCATTCCCACCTCTGCAGTACCCACACCTCCATTTGCATCTTCGGTACTGCTACCCAGTAGCATTCTTACCCACATGACTTGTCCCATTCATAGCACCTTTTGACACTTTTGACACTCATGTTGTTTTTCCAAACCCTTTAGGGATGGGAGTCTCGATAGTCTTTCATCATGTCGCGAATCAACCACATACTCCTTCTCCTCATTTTGCTAGATTTCCCACATGGAATCCCAGATTCTCTCTTCACGGTTCTATTTTTTTACTGCACCTCCGCAGTATCATGAACCCTCCATTTCATCCACAATCAGTTTGCCCATCTGCAAACCTACCTTCATTTCACCTACCTCATACAGAAACTCACCAATGGGGCCCCCACCCTTCATCATTTTTTCAAGCAAATTATGCCCTACATGGGTCACCCATATCACACTGGTGCACTCGTTTCTGTATTTGTACATTTCTCCCCAATTATTCGTTATTTATTGTACAAACGCCTTTATTTTCAGTCGTTACGTTACCTTTTTTGTCGTCACCTTTGGCGACCTGCTTCCCTCTTTTTGGCCAGCCGCAACCCATGTCACCCTTGGTTGGAGCACTACTTATCATCTTCCCTTGCCCGACATCGTCCATATCTTCAGAGTACCCCACAGGTCACTTACCTCTACCCTCTGAATTTGTTCACCTTGTCCCGCCTCTGGCACAACTTATCCCCGATCTTGTCGTCCCCCTGACACTCGACCTTGTTGAACGGTTGTGGCCACTTTTTATCTCACACATCCTCCAACCAAGGGTAGTCTTGAGTCTTCCCACATCTTGACTTCATCCATGTACCTCTGCCACTTCCTCACCTCACCTAGTATATTTCACGAAGCCATTTTCTTCTGGGATTCGCGTCCCCCTTTTTGTCGACATCAGCACAGTTTTCCAAAAGGGCGACAGTATCTTGATTCTCATTATCCACTGAATGAGAGATCTCGGATGGCACAGGGTGAAACACCATTACTCCCTGTTGTCATTGACCCCCATAACATTTGATGCCAACACTTTCTCATGTTACGGTGGGTCTTACTTTGCGACTATTGCAGTTAGTTATTTTATTTTCCAAAGACCTCTGAACTTGGTAGGGCTATCAATGCCCACATCATCGCTGCTACTTATTACCGCAATCAATGCCTACTATTCAGAGCATGTTCATTTGCAGAATTGTCTTCTTCCTCTATCACGACCGCCCCCGAGGGAGCTGCAGTTGTCTACACCAACACTTCAGTCATCTTTTTTCAGAGTTACATGACACGAGCATGGGGCATGCCTGCCTCATTTGTACACAATTTTCTATTTTACACACCTCATGGAAGGTCAGGTCCTACCAGTTCCTTTTTCCCTCCAATGGATCGCTCTGGATGATCCCACTATTTCTCTATCTTACAACAACATCCTCAGTAGAAGAAACATTGATGGATTTTGGATATACATATACTCCTAACCTCATCCATCAGGGGGCATCTATTATCACTGAAACTTTGTTCACAGATGGTTACAAGAAATCAGCATCGTCAAACAGTGATGAAGTGATCCATGGACCTGAATTAACACCAAAGCATTCAAAAAAGGTCAAAAAACAATACAAAGTAGTGAAAAATTGAAGAGCGCTATGCAGACATTGGGCGCGCGCGCATGCGCTTAACAGGAATGCAGAAATCGTGCACAGGCGCACGATGCACAACTGTTATCACAAAAAACCCGTGCACCTGCTAAACGACACATTTATGAGAGTGGTCGGCCTCCCACCCACTTATGGTTCAGCTCCCAAGCCTATTTGACCCTCAAATCTGGATTGGATCCGACTGGTGGGCTAGTCAAAGACCTAGGAATGGCCTAAATGGCCTCTTTTCACACTACAAAGCAGTTAAACAATAACCCAAAACAATGCTATAAAAAGCCATGGATGCACCTCATTTTTTCAAGGAATTCAAAGTAATGTTATGCTGCCTCTATTGTCTTGAGGACTCCATCCTTGTCAAGAGCATATTGTCACCATTACATTGGACAATCCACCTCACCATTGAGTGGATTTGTAAAGAG
>SNQJ01S0052682.1:36468-52805 GCA_010110895.2 Picea sitchensis | reverse complement strand
AAGTGTGGTAGGTGTGTCCAACACACATAGCACGAGAGAGGAGTCTGAACATGCCCGTATCGATTTGTATAGACTGGGGCACACTTTTCAAGATTTCTCCATCATTTATTGCAGGGGCAGTGGCACACAAAATGAGGCAAGGGTGCCTCTTGGGCCAAAAAGTGTCAAACTCGGATCGAGGCATGGAGATAGTCATTTTTAGGTAAAACGATGCCACGAACACAGTGGTGGTGTTAGTTTTCTGATCTGAGCAAATATTTTGTAGCTTAAATCTAGAATGATGTATACTTATGTATTTTGCCCAATTCTTTTGTGGAGTTAATAAAAAGACCTACCCATTTGAGAGAAATACCCGAAGACGCAGTCCAACAGGGACGAACTCCATTATCAAGTTCTTTGTGTTCATATTTCATGCTTATGTCTCTTTCCTTTTGAACTTTTCCTTCTTTATGGTGTACTTTTTTTTATGCTCATTTAATACTATTCTTTGATAAGTTGCCTGACGAAAAGATCTCGGATCAAGCAAAATGAATTGTAGCAACATGAGTTGCAGCAACAAGATTTGCAGCAACAGGATTTGGAGCAACAAGAGTTGCAACAACCAGAATTGCAACAACATGAGTTGCAAAAATGTTTTTCTCCCCTACATATCCTGAGAAGAAGAAGATTATTAGAAAAAAAATCAATACTTTTTTTAGAAGGATCCTGTCATAACCATCACGAAACTGTGAATTTCCCTTCTTGTTTTTTTTTTTTTAAATAATAAATGGAATTATCCTACCGAAATTCGTTCTTCTCGAATGATTTCCATATCACTATCGAGCCAACCATTTGCAATCTTATTGAAAAATGATTCCTTGGATAAGGGTCAATGATATAGGAAAAGTCTATGTCCATTAGCCATCATGGGACTTATGTCTTTATCTATGTTTCATAGTTTGATGGGCCCACTATCATATACTATATCAATCTCATATGGACTAAGTCATATGGTGTGAAATTTTTCTCTGAAGTCCTTGAGCCTGGAATCAAATAATAATTCCCATTCTCCAGCTTTGAACTTATTTTTCTTGATAAATGTATCATTCCATCTAGCCCTTTGATGTTGTATCATTGTGGCTTGGTGTAGGTAATCCTATCATAACTTGTCCAACTCATTAATTTGAAGCAATATTTGTTTATGAGCCTCTAATAGGTCCAACCCAAGTTGTGTTGTTGTCCTGAGTGTCTGTATTTCTATCTCAATGGGTAGGACTACTCTTTTACCATATTATAACTCATAAGGCATGCATCCTGTAGTAGTTCTCCAGGTGGTTTTGTAGGCCCATAAAGTTTCAGGGAGTCTATCGACCCAATCCTTGAGGTGCACTCTGACAGTTTTAGTGATAATGGCCTCAAGGATGTTATTAGTCCTCTCTACCTGACCATTTTCATGTGGACAATATGGTGTCATTACTCTATGATTGATTTTGTAGTTGTCCATCAGATCTCTGACAAGTGTGAACCGAGTTCCTCCATCAGTCACTATCTCTCGTGGTATTATGTACCTTACAAAGATCTCCTCATGGAGAAATTACACTACTTGATGTTCAGTTGCTGTCAAAAGTGCTTTTTCCTCGATCTATTTTGTAACATAGTCTGTTCAAACAAGGATGTAGGAGTGTCGACGAGAAGAGATATTTATTGGTCAAAAGATTCTGACAGCAACCGATGGTGTCAGAAATTCCACTACTTCATGTTAAGTTGTTGTCATAGATATTTATCTATAGGTGAGAGGTTCTTATTGACATAGTAAATTTCATATGGGTCATTTCCTTCTATTTTTCCTAGAACGGCTCTGACAGTGGTGTCTAATGTGTCTCTAGAAATGTAGAATGGGAGGGACCAATCAGGCTCTCTTAGAATAGGAGATTTGGATACTTTGATTTTAAATTCATCAAGCGCATGTTGGAATGTCTCTTTCCATACAAACTTAGTCTCTTTGTTAAGTAAAGAAAATAATTGACAAGCACTACGTGAAAACTTTTCAATGAATCTACAGTAATAACCATCATGTCCTGGGAAGCTTTGTACCTTCTTTTGCAATGTTAGAGTTGGAAATTCAATATTACCTTTACTTTTTCTAGATCAATATTAGAGTTGGAAATTCAATATTACCTAATACAATGCCATCATTTGTCATCATCAAACATTTTTTATTACTAACAAAAACATTTGACTCTTTGCACCTTATTAATATTTTCTTCAGATTGGATAATGCCTTATTGAATTCATCTCCATATGTTTTGAAATTGTCGATATATATTTTCACGCAATCATGAATGAGATCATAAAATATACCAATAAAATCTCATTGAAAGGTGGTGGGGGCATTGCATAACCCAAATGGTAGAACATGGTAGGTGAATGTCCCCCAAGGACACGTGAACGTCGTTGTTTCTTGGTCTTAGGGTGCGATTTGGATATGGTTATATCCACTGAATCCATCAAGGAAATAAAGTATGTATTTCCTACTAACGTGTTCAAGACTTGGTCGATAAATGGTAATGGGAAATGGTCTTTATGCATTGATTTTTTTAGTTCTCTATAGTCTACACATATTCTCCATTTTTCTCTTTTCTTTGGTACCATAATAAGAGGGGATACCCACTGGCTATCAAAACTTGGAATGATGAAGTTAGTTTTGAGCAATTTTTGTAGCTCTGCTTTCACTATGTTCTTCAATATTGAGTTCATATGATGCTAGGGTTGGAGAATGGGTCTGGATCCTTCCTTATATATATTTGATTTGTGCATAGGTAAATACGGATTCCCTTCATGTTGAAGTAATCCCAGGAAAATGCACCACTGTGGTTTTGCATCATTTTAACCAATCACTCATTTTATTGTTTGTTTAGTCCTTGGTTGATTTTCAAGATTTTCCCTAGGTTGATTTCTATGGTTTCTATAAGGGATCCTTTATGTTTTTTTGGTGTGGGTTCATTCTCTATGGTTGATATGCTTGTTGAGGCTAAAGAAACCTGAGTTTCTGGTTGCATAATATGATCAAGGATATGTGTTCTTCCTGAGGAAGAGAAGGAGGCTATAAAATAATTGATTTCACCGTCCTCTATTTTATCTCTTATGGCTAAGTATTGTTCTGTGGAGAGGAATTGATTGGATTCCCCTTCTTCATCACTCTCTTATCCATCAACCCAATGTGGTGTCTCCAAGTCAATGTTGGGTTTGGCGGGAGGATAGATGGTTAACTATTTTGTGGATGTCCCGTGGGAGATGGTCATGTTGCATGACATACAATCAATGTAGGCATCGACAATGGACAACCATGACTATTCTAGGATTAGAGGATACCCACCTAGAGAGGTCTTGGGTTGTAGGACCATGAAGTCAGCAGGAAATTACCACAAATCCATATAGATCACTACATCTTCTAATATTCCCTCTGGTTTAATGGTTAATCTATCAGTGAGGTGAAGTATGGTGGGGGTTTCCCTAAGGCTTGTAATACCTAAGTATTACATGGTATCACGTGTCATAATGTTGATGGTATCCCCAAGTGTTATTCCTGAGATTGTTCTAGGCTACAGAACAATGTCCAGGCATCTCGATACAACTTATTAAATTTCTTATAAAATCTTTTTCCCAAAATTTCAATATGAGATTTTAATAATTAATTACCAGAAATAAAAGAGGTTTGATCTCATTCATTAATTCATTTCAAAATTTAATAGCATGAAAGGCATAATTGAGATAAACAAAATTGAAACAAGAAGCAATCTATCTAGTAAAAACAAATATTACTTATTTTTCAATAGAAGAAATACCAATTAATCTTATCTCTGTTACGAAAATGCTTGATAATCTAAAACAAAGAATTCATTTAAATAATAAAGGAAATTAACCAAAATACATGTCATATTTCACTTACAGTAAGATAGAGGAAGTCTGCACTTAGATTGATTCCTTTAAATGGTTGTTGCAGTGGAGGTTGTACCAATTTGCAACACTTGTAACATGGATATTAATGGAAGAGAATGATTGATGAAAACAAATGAAAACATGAAATAGGAAACACATAAACTCAAGAGATGAAATATAGGAATTTCTTTCTTTTTTGTGAATGATAGTATTTATTAAAAAAATTATTCTTCCCGAGACAAATGTCCCCTTTACAGTGTTTTTGAATAGATATTTATATAGAAGGATCACAACATAAATTGTTATTCGATTCTATTTTTTGGATTTTCAAATATGATGAGATATTCAAATTCTAAAAATGGATTGATTGGAACAGATGATCCTTGGATTTCTTCAACTTCTGGACCAAAACCTCCTCGTTCTGTTGAATGGATGCCCCAAATTAAATCCACGATTACCGTGACACAAAAACCATTAGATCAACTTGATATGCCATTGTGATCATCGATTTCACTTTGATCTATCCCACATTGTCTAGGAAATTTGTTTTCCTTGGACTTACATAGAAAAGGCTTTCATTATGTACTTAAATAAAAAGTGAACGAGCTTTGAAAATCCACGTGTGTAATTTTACCTTTTAAGATGCGGGACCCAAGCTCTATCTCAGTGCATACACAACTTCAATAATTATCCCAATTCTCGGTGATATGACATGAAATAGAAGTGTTGATGTCATTCCAGTCCCATGAACATGTGGTGACCTCTAATTGGTCCTTGTTGTCATTGATGTGGCAGAAAGATATGCCCCTTGTCACCCAAATCTGATGTATGTCCTGTGTATTTGGAAAATTCCATGTGTACACGTGGTAGAAATTCATTGGCTCTGACATATATTGTGCTGGAAAGATAATGCAACAATCCATGTGTTAATGATGACGTATCTCAACATTGGAACATTGGGACTTAAAGAACTTTCCAACATCAAAATATCCCGAGGTCCGCAATCCAGTGATGATGAGAACCATTGATCTGGGAGGTAGATCAATGATGTTGATTCAATGCACATCACAAAGTAGCACGTCAGTTAAACCATAAGCCAAGGCCCACATATTAGTCATGTGGTTTAAAATTTAGGACACATGGCGTGATCTTGTTCACGTGGATAACCACAACCTCAATATCCTAGCCAGGGGTTCATACATCTGTGCATAAGTCTGATCTTCAAAAATGGACACGTGACTGCTCTATTGGTACATGTTAGTGTTGAGGTGGTAGATAACCCGTATATATAATGGGTTCCACATACCCTCGTGGTGGCTGCTAACTAGTCATGCCAGTTCTCCACTAGTGAGTTATGAGTCTTGGGATTAGTATTGTTAAAGATTTACATCTGAGATGTCGATGGTATGACATGATGTGGCACTGGGAATTTAAACGAAATCTATGGGACTCATGAAAGGATAAATATCGTTGATCTAGGTGCATGCAATGATGAGGGTCATTTATTATTTCGTCTAGATCTATATTTAATCCATGATTAACCTGCATGCAAATATATATATTTGTTTTTGTACTGGGGGAATCGGCAACGGGCACTTCTCGTACTCGTGTGACATGGTGCTGATCCCCGTCAGCTACCACTATAACCCAAGGAATATCCACCCAGCCCGCAAGAATGTACCACAAGTAAATCGAGGTGAGAATCGAACTTGAGACCTCATTTTTACAAATTTCCTTCCATTTACATGACACTTGCCAATTGGTCTACACCCATGTGGGCTGCATGCAAATACATAATAGTATAACATGAAATTTTATTATTTATATACAATTAAAACTCATTTGTAGTATATAACTAATACTATGATCAAACTATTATATTTCTATTATAATAATACTCTGGATAAAATTAAACTTAATATAAATTATATAAAAGGTAAAACCTAATATATAAACAAAATAAGTAGGGAACAAAAAGTAATTTTCCCTGTTAACTGGGAGAATGCTCTGACGCTAACCTAGGGTTCCTCTATCGAGTTTTAGCTGTAGCAATGGCAGCATCAGGAGGAGGGGATCTACCTCCCTCGCCCCCTCCTTCAGTCGAGGCCTCCTTCCGAAAACTCCTGGCCGCCCAAGGTAAGAAACTCCCCCCAGCAACTCCACCTAGCTTCGTTAAGAAGCTCGACTCGATCCCTGAGATTGATTTACCTCCAGATCACCCTATGAGGGTAGCATTTTCTCTGTCTAACCAGGGATTGATAGGCCAATTCATGGGCTTATGGTCGTAATCTAGAACTACAAATAACTGGATCCAAAGGAACTAACGACCGCTGATCTAGAACATCATCACTTTCTATGCGGTGGGAAGAGGATTCTTCATCTTTGAACTCATCTCACAGGATGACATAGATCTAATTTTCAGGAATGGTTCATATTTTGTGGGAGCACAAGAGTTGTACCTGAACCAATGGATGCCAAGATTCGACCCTGCATTGGGAGTGCCCAAGGATGTTCTATTCTGGGTTAGGCTACCCAATATTCCGATCCATTTTTGGAACCATAGATCCCTTCAAGCAATAGGGAATGGGATAGGGCAGTATATCGACATGGAAGACCCCAAAGACCAATACTCCTGTGTGTGCATCTGCATGGAAGTGGATCTAGAGATTGAACTACCAAAGGAAATCAAGTTAAAGGTTGGAGACTGGAAACATTACCAGAAGCTCGACTATGAACAACTACCATTCAAGTGCAGGGGATGTCATGAATATGGCCACTTTCAATGAAACTGCCCAGAAAACACCAGCAAAGAGAAGGAAGACGGAGAAGGTTGGCAGCAACCAAGAAAAGGGAAAGCACCAACCAAGGCAAAAGGAACCCAAAATGATAATACAGCCAAAGCACAACCCAAGGAATAGGGAAATTGGATAGAATTCCCCACAGCAAGGAACAATTTCAGAGTGTTATAACAAGAACAACTAGAGAAAACAGACGGTGAGGACCCAAAGGAAGCCCCCCCAACTGAAATAGAAAAGTAAGAAAAGACAAACCCAGGAGCCCAAGATTAGCCAGGAGTCAAAAGGGAAGAGGAGCAGGGAAAATCCTCTACAGAGCAGGAAGGAAGTTCAAATGTGGAATCAAGAGAGGTTTCCTCTGATAGGGACTCTACGGGCAATAGCGAATCCATTGTCACACCTAAAAAAGTAGGCAGAGGAAGGAAATCCAAGAAGGAAGAAAAGGAAAAGGAAACCTACAAAGACGTCCTTAGTGGCTCGCAACCTACAATCAGACAACTCATCAATGTAAGAAAGACAAGGAAGCATTCCAGGGCTTACTAAGGATCCCACACCTCCCCACCAAGTAAATCATGAAGTTAATCTCCTGGAATTGTAGGGGTTTTGGAAGCAGAATAAAGGAAGAAGCCCTCAAGGATATAATCAAAATGTCAAAGACCGAGATCCTACTAATCTAGAAGACCAAGATGGAGGAACCAGACTTCCTCCAAGAAACAAAATCCCTATGGAAAAATAGTAAGGAATAGCAGTAAGCGCAAGATGCGCCACAAGAGGTATTGGAACCCTTTGGGACACAAAAAAGTATGATCTAATCACCTCTGAAACCTGCATGCATTGGATATTCACTAGTCTTCTACACAAATAAATGGGCCGACTGGTAAGTCTCTTCAACCTCTACGTCCCTGTCTTATTAGATGAAAAAAGAAATTGTTGGGATTTGATTAAAGATTTTCTACTGTCAAATGACTTAGAAAACATCATTATGGGGGGGATATCAATGTAACCCTAACAGCGTTAGAGAAAAAATGTGGGTCCATTGTGAGAGACCCCGCAAGAGAATGGGTAGAATATATCATGTCAGAATGGGAGCTGGAGGATGCCAAACCAACTAGGGGGAAATACACTTGGTCAAATAAGAGTGTTGGACTGGGACATATTGCTTCCAGGCTAGACAGGTTATTAGTCCAAAGCTCCTTTATGATTTTGGTTCTGTCAATCGAAGCTACTATCCTACCACACAGTGTGTCAGATCATAAACCAATTCAATTAGAGATTTCGCATGACAGAAACCTAGGCCCGATCCCGTTTAGATTTAGCCCTGCCTGGATTCAATATGAAGGCTTCCAGGACTTGGTTTCCAAAACCTGGAATGAGAAGGTCAAAGGATCCCCCTTTTTTGTTTGGGAAGAAAAACACAGGAGGCTCAAAGTAGCGCTAAAGTCCTGGGATAAAACCCAAAAGAATCCAATTATCAAAAGACAAGCAGCCCAAAAACAACTATAAAATCACCAGCTAGAAATGGAGGAACAGGAGACAACCCAAGAAACTCTACACCAAGAAGACCACCTCCAAAGGACATGGCATCAAGCCTATAGATATGAGGAGAGATATTGGCAACATAAATCTAGATGCCTCTGGCTGGAAGTGGGAGACAAAAACACCAGTTACTTCCACAAGGAGGCTGAAGCAAAGAAATAGTTCAAAATAGTCAATGGAATCCATGTTCAAGACCAGATTATATCAGACTTTGAAGGCATAAAAGAAACGGTGACAAAAGCCTTCAGAACCCTCTACATGGAGACACAAATTCCCTTAATAGACTCAAATGCATATCCGCTCTCCCTAGTTCTGACCGTTATCCAAGAGGACACCAAAAAAAATTTGGTAAAGGAAGTAAACCAACAAGAAATAAAAGAAGCCCTCGACTAGATGAACTCGTACAAGGCACCAGGACTAGATGGATTCATAGCCAGATTTTATCAAAACTAATGGGATATAATAAAATTAGATCTACTAAAAATTATCCGAAAATCTCAGAATTACAGCAAGCTCGGAGGAGGAACAAACTCGTCTTTTCTAGCTCTTATTCTGAAATAAAAAGTAGCAGTAAGTTTTGGAAGATTCCAGCCAAACTCTCTTTGCAACACAAGCTACAAGATCCTCACAAAAATAATAGCCAACAGAATAAAAAAAATCCTCCCGGAAATCATACCAGAGAACCAAGGTGGGTTCATTAAAGGATGTCATATAGTTGACAACATCATCCTAGTTCAGGAGGCACTGCACTCAAGCATTCAAAGAAAAGACAAAGGTATGATAATACAGCTAGATCTAGCAAATGTGTTTGACAGAGTCAGACATAAATTCTTGTTCAAAGTCATGGAAAATTTTGGCTTTGCTCCAACCTTTATAAAATGGATAAAATCCTGCATTAGATCCCCCTATATCTCCCCCTTAGTAAATGGTCGAGCAACTAAGTTCTTTCAAGCCTTTAGGGGCCTCAGGCAAGGCTTACCCCTCTCCCCGCTTCTCTATGCAATTCAAGCCTCCGTGCTCAGCTTCCAACTAGATCATGGCCAGACTCAAATCAACCTCCAGGGCCTGAGAATAGCTACAGGGGTAAAAGACGTAAACCATGCCCAATTCACGGATGATACTTTACTGCTAGGAGGAGAAAGTGTTCAGACAACAAAGAAATTTAAATTGGAGCTAGATATTTACAATGAGATCTTAGGAAGCAACATAATCCTACCTAAAAGCAATATCTGCGGTTGGAACATTTCGCTAAGGGAAATGTTGTAGATATCAAGAGTTCTGGGAATGGAAGGAAGCACCAATTGGGACAAGTTTAACTATCTGGGAGTTCCAATTTTCAGAACCAAGCCAAAGGCATCTCAATGGCTCTCGTTGATAGACAAGTTAAAAGAAAGAATTAACTCTTGGGGAGTAAAATGGATAAACCTCATGAGTAAAATAGTCCTCATAAAAGTGGTTTTAGAAACCATCTTAATTTATCAATGCTCTTTGTTGCTATCCCCAACCAACATGATTCAGAAAACCGAAGTTCTATTCAGAAAGTTCCTGTGGGAAGGAGGGAAGCAAAAAGGGAGGAAATTGCACCTAATAAGTTGGGAGAAAGTAACCAAGCCTTTTTCATAAGGATGCCTCCAAGTCCAAGACATCCACTCCCATAAGTTAGCCCTAGGAGCCAAACTGCTTTGGAATCGCATTTCGAGGAACCCCTCTTAGAGAAAAAAAGTGCTCTGGAAGAAATACTTCAGAGGCCTGAGAACAAAATGCCTGGATCGACCAACAACTATGGAAAAAGGCTCTCCTATATTCAATCTGTGTCAAAAATCCTTGAAGCTATTCAAGCCTCATCTCACCTGGATACCAGGGAATGGAAAGAAAATAAAAATTTGGGATGACTCAATACTGGGAGACCCTCCTATAAGCTCGATGGAAGGCTTAGAAAGATTAAAAACCTAGATGAGATCTCATAAATTAATCAATCTATGGGACATTTCAATCTGGAGTGGATATGTGGAAAAAACGTGGCTTAGGTGGGAGGCCACCAATAGACCACCAGAGCTCGATGGGAAATGGAGCATCTTGATGGACTATTTACAAGGGAAACCCCTAATAAAGGTAAATAAAAAATATAAGAGAGGTTGGGGATCATTCTCCAAAGCATACACTACAGTAGAAGGGTATAAAAAAATTACAGTTGTCCCTCATGTCCCACCAGACCTAGCAATCTGGAGAGCCATCTGGACTTCAAAGACTATACCTAAGATAGATATGGTCGTTTGGAACTTGGCCCACAGGAGCATTCTAACTAGAGAAAATATGAGAAAGAGAGGATGGGAAGGCCCATCTAGATGTCCACTCTACTCACAAGAGGAAGAAACCTCATATCATCTACTCTTGCAATGTTTTTACGCTAAGGAGGTCTGGCATTTGGTCCTTGGACTAAAGATAGGAGTAGTATCTCTTCCTCAAGATACCACCACCCTGCTCCGAAACTGGAGTTCCCAATGTCCCTTTCAGGTCACGAAAAATTCCCAACTTTACACTATCTGGAGAACTCTCCAAAAATTCATCCTATGGAAGATTTGGCTGGAGCGGAACAACAAGATTTTTAGGGAGACAAAAAGTAACCCTGCATAAGTAGCAACAAATATAAAGGCCTTATTTAGAGAAAGTGCCCATTACTTCTGAAAAGTAAAGAACTCGAGACCCCTAGAGCTGGAAGAGGAGGACTGGATAAAAAGATTCAATATCAAGGACCATTCAAAGCAAAAAGGCAACGAGTTAAAATAGGAAGCCTGGTAAATTTGAAAGGAGGAGGCAAAATTCAAAGATTGGAAAAGCCAGAGGAGAAAGCATATTTTTTTCTTTGACAGGGCCTCCAAAGGAAACCTTGGGGTGGCAGGCGGAGGAGGGATCCTAGTGAACCCAAACAGTCAAATAGAACTATCCTATGCCTGGGGACTAGGAGTAGAAACAAACAACAGAGCAGAAGCATTAGCGCTCTGGAAAGGGATGAATCAGGCTATCAGTAAAAACATCCAAGAGCTAGTGATTATAGGTGACTCTCGAATCATAATCCAAGCTCTGATTCTCTGCAACACGGTCAAGCAAGCAAAACTCCAACACATTTTGTAGAAAATCCATTTACAATTGGGAAGCTTGAGAACATATCATCTATACCATGTTCTTCGTAAGTTGAATGCACCAGCAGATGTAGAAGCCAACAAAGGATCCCTCTCAGGAACTGGAACACTCCAAGTCAATGGAACCATGACAAACATGGAAATTCTATAAGGACAAGGAAGGAAGGATAAGATCAAGGTGGGCCAGAGAGGATAATGGGAATGCAAGGACATGAGCAGACAGAGAGGGAAAGCAGAAGATGTGCCAAAGGCCCTGACAACATCCAAGGACTGAAACATGCTAGATAGAGATAAGACCGGCATCAAATTTGAGGGGAAAGTCCACCAATCAATCGCTGAAAAATCAGAAAAAGACAAAAATCAAACCCAAGACCCATACCCTGTGCTAGAATGCCAAGATCAACCAAATTCATTGGATCGACCATCTGAATTAGAACCCAACCTTGGAGGAATTTGAGGATAAAAGAATAGACAGGGATGAGCCAATATATCCCATGAGAATCCTAGTAAAAGGAAGACGACCAAGCAAAGGAAAAGCAGCAGCAGGGAAAGGCAGATGTCGCGTAGAAGAAGGCACTCAGGAGAAGAAGTTGTAAGAATGGCATCTGGATCAGGGAGCAAGCTGACGACGGAGGAGATGATGAAGGCGATGGAAGAGGAGTTGAAGAGGCTCAAAAATTTTATGCACAACCAGGATGATTTCCTCTATAACTTGGATGTTGAGGCAGGGCGATGCCTAGAAATGCTAGAAGTCGATATCACAACGACCAAAATCGGATTTTCAGAGGAGCTGGCCCAAATTCTCCATGAATTCAAAGACCCAAAGAAGGAGTTCGAAGATCGATTCGGCAAGATGGAAATCCAAATGGAACATTTGAATAAGCACTGGCAGCTGGAGAGGGGAATGTCCAAGAAGGAAGGACCAAGGAAGTTTGGCTAGTAATGTTTAGGCCAAGCAAGAAACCATCAAATAACGTTGTGAAGTAGGCATTTTGTATAGAATCCTCCACATATAGCGAGTCTAAAGAATAGGAAGGTTTTCTAGATCTAAGAACTCTAACCAGGAAGGTGGTAGAGCCCCTGGTACTTGTAATAGTCCAGTTGAACTTGAATCTTCTCAGATGTAACAGTCCCAATGGCTTAGCCATTGCTATTCTATAATAAAGATCCATTAACCATTTTTGTCAATATATATATATATATATATATATATAAACAAAACTTAACACAAAATAAGAAAAAACAATCTAATATATTAAAATCAAGTAAAAATTTAAACTAAGCGAGAAAAATTAAGAAATAAGTTGAAAAATGCCTATTCAACTAAAATGTTTGAAAATGTTAACCTATGTTACAACATTAGGCTCCATCTTGGGATTGTGTCTCCTTGTGAGACACTAAAGAACATGTAGACTAAGTGCCTTTATTATTGGGTAATGGAGCCATTATTCTCTAAATCTAACATAAAACTAAATCCTTTCTTTTATTATAAATCTTATGTAATAAGTGATAAAACTATCAATAGGAAAAAATTGATACATGCTTGAATAAAGACTTCAAGAAAGGTTAATAAAGAATTTCCTTATTAAAATTTACGAAAGAAATTCCTAAAGTAATCAATCTAAATTTAGCTAAAATACTAGATTTCTAATTGGTTTTGTCTTAAACTCAAGGCTTTGAAATTATATTTAAATTTATTTTAGATAAACCTAATCAGATCAGGATACATAAATCATTGAGAAATAATTAATAACAAAGTAATAATAAATATATGTAGAAATAACATTTACATATATCACAGATATTGCTTCATTGCCAGCAAGTGTCCATAACCTCGGTGAAGTTATCTGCATACCCCAAATTGAATTTCCATTTACAACTTCATTTTTATAATTTCATTTATTTGAGATGAGGGCAATCATTTTTTAATTTCCTTTCATCGTCTCTTTTGGACAAGATGGGGGAAATCATTACTGAATTTCCTTTCATCGTCTCTTTTAAATTTCATTTAATCACTTTGAAGTGGGGAAAATCAATGTGTTAAATAACACAAAGTATGATATATGTTTTTGGTTATAAGATAAAGTAGGACTTCCTCCATGTTAAAGAATACTCTGAGATTAATTTTCCCTCAATTCTAACTATACCTTCTCTAATAGGTAGAATTTATTTGTTTTAATTTATGATTAAAACCTTGAGAAAACTAGTCGTCTATAGTCTAATATCAAAGATTAATTTTCAAAAGATTACCCTAAACATAATTTTTCAATTAAAATAAAGAAATGAATAAAAAATTTCACCAATCTTGTAAAACCAATGTTTGAGTTTTAAATTCTATTGACTAGATCTGTCATTTCTACAAAATTTTTGAATAAGATAGAAAGGTTTAACTTTATTTATTCAAAACAAACAAACTGAAACTAATTATGAAAAATATCAAAACAAACTTCTAATTGATCACAAAACAAAACAAAATTAAATCATCCAACTGTAAATTACTATTAGTTTGAACAAATTTATTACCTAGGAAAAGAAATAACACTCAATTAGTCATAATTGGGTTGTAATTTCAAAAATGAGTTCATAACTCAATAGGGCATTGCAAAATAAAATAAAATAGCCAATGTCAATCCAATTCACACTAATATCTACAATGGAAACATAAAAGAAAAATTAACTGATAAATAAAATGATTTAAATATCGCCCATTAACACGCAATTTCAATATGTCACCCTCAAGATTTTGAAGAGAGAAAGAATTCCTTGCTTCAACTGCTGCAACTTTATATGGTCCAAACTGTAAGCTATCAAAATTTCCATGTCTTCTAGGTTCTTCCCTTCTACTGTCCCATCTTAATACAATATCACTAGGAACAAAAACAAATTCTATTGCTCTTCTATCAAAAATAGTATTCATTTTGCATTGATACTCTTGAAGCTTTTCATTGACTTGCTCTCTAGTTTGTTGAACTTCAATAATTTGGTGATTCTCCTTGTCAAATCATTTGTCTCCTCTCCAACTTCCTTGAGTAATTTCATGACAGGAAAACCAAGATCAATAGGTAGAATTGCATCCATACCATAAACTAATTGATAAGGAGAAGTACATGTTGTTCTTTTTGTGTTGATTCTATTTTCCAAAAGAGCATACTTCAACTGAGAATGCCAAGATTTCTTATTGTCATTCAGAACCCTTTAAATAATTCTCATTAAACTTTTATTTGAATATTTTGCCAGTCCATTTCCTTGAGGATAATATGCAGTAGAATGTCCAAGAATTATATTATATTTCTAACAAAAAGTAATCATTGCAATATATTTAAATGCTTGAGCATTATCAGTTATGATTTTTCTTGGACAACCAAATCTGGCTAAAATATTTTCTTCAAGGAAATTAATTAGAATTGTATCAGTGGAAAATATAGTAGGAATTGCCTCTACCCATTTAGTAAAATAGTATATTGCAGTTAAAATCCACTTGTGTTGAGCACTAGATGAAGGATGAATTTAAACTATGAAGTCAAGACCCCATTGTTGAAATGGTGCTTAAAATTTTATTGGCACTAATGGTAAAGAAGGTAACTTCTATTTTCCAGCAAACAATTGACATTCTTTTGTTATGAACACAATTTATAATAATAAATACATTATAAAATATAAATAATAACAAATAATCAATAGTTAATGATTAATAATGAAGATACACCTTCCTGATGAAAGGCCATGTCTCTTCATGAAAGGGCACCCCTGCATGGGTATATAAGGCCCTCATTCTCATTGTAATCCTATATCTCATTTTTATACATTTTACTCAATGTAATACAATCTTATCCTAAATGGAGTATCTTATTCTATCCTACTTAAATTGGGTATTCTTATACTTGTCAAACAATTTTGTTTGTCATAGTGGTATCAGCGCGAAGTTTAACTGACCCCGACCATTGGCTGATCTGGATTTTTCCCAACCTCAAAAACACTCATATTTTCTCTAATTTGTTCATTGACCACAACAGGCTTTTGGCCATTAAAGATTCACGAAATAAAAAAAATAAAAAATTAAAAAAAACTCCTGCTGCCAAGTCCATACGAATAGACTGTACAACAACTGTATGTCAAAAATCCATCATTTAGACCATAGTAAAAAGTAAAAATTAAGTTAGAATTATATCTAAGGGGAGAAATATGGAATTTAATTAGAATTATAGGATCGTATGATCTGCCCCATGTAAACCATGGGAATCAACTGTAATTAAAGGAAACAATTAAAAATAAAGGATGAAGAAAGAAGGAGAAGTCCATATTTATTAGCATAAAAGGGGGGCTGCTACAGATTGGTTTACAACATAAAATGATTGGGTTACAACAAAAAACAGTGTCAGATTACAGTGTTGTAGAGGGAAATAAAAATAGGAACCCTTAATCAAAGATTCCACCATTAATTGAATCATATCGACAGTCATATAGATCACCCCTGTCATTGTACAAACCTACCACTATTGGTGTACCTTCCTCTGTCGTACAACCCATTAATTGTGGTTGTCTCTAATCATTCGTACAGACAACAATAATAAATCATGCATGTTTGTATAGACGCGTCCGTACAGACTCCTCATCATTTTTTGTACCATCCGTACAATTAATTCATAAAGTTATAGTGACGGTTCTATCAAATTTATAAAAAATTATTTATGAAATTCAAAGGTGAAGTATCAAACATGAAGGTTATAAAGAAGTGTTAAAAGCAAAAGCATTTTTTTTTTGTAAGAAAAGGTTTAAACATCAAAGTATTAAATAAAGTGAAGTATTTAAAAGTGAAAAGAAAACAAATTACAAGGGAAATAAAATATTCAAGTTCAAAAAATATATATTTATATAAAATATAAATTATAAAAGCACAAAGTAATTCTAAAAAATATATAAAAAGGGGAAATTCATAATTAAGTGAAAG
>SNQJ01S0052682.1:13220-30714 GCA_010110895.2 Picea sitchensis | reverse complement strand
TTTAAATAATTTCTCTTTGCAACCACTTTGACTACTTTATTATTTAAATAATTTATCTTTACTCACAACTTCTTGTTGCAACTAAATTTTTTATAATTAGTCAATTCATAACTTCTTTTCCCTTAACTAACTTCTTGTTGCAACCACTTTATTATTTAATTTATTTCTTGGTCAACCACTTTGACTATTCAATCTTCTCATCACAACTCACAACTTCTTATTGCAACTAATTTATTTTTAATTATTTTCTTAATGCAACAATAATACCCATGATTAAATCCTAGTTACTATCAATTTCACTAGTACACTTCTTCTAGGATCTTCTAGAATAATTGACTTCTTTGACCTTCTAGGGGATTCTAGATAACTCATGAGGGTTCTCCAACTTCATATGACCATATAATTCTCTAACCATGAGGAGTTATGTAACGTTCCACATATTATTGGAAATGGCATGACATATACTATCCATCTATAATAGTATTACCCATAAATTCACTGATCTTCATTCCTTTATACCTCAAATAGACTCGGTTCCCTTACCCATGTCTTTGTGCTACCGTAATTTGATACCAGACTTCTCCAAGGGTTGAAATCAATCACTAAGGGTTGACATCAATCTACAATATCACTCTCCAAGGGTTGACATCAATGACAGCCAATAGTTCAGACCAACTGTCCATCAACCTAAGCCAACTTTCTAACATGCGTGGGTATATAAGGCCCTCATTCTCTTTGTAATCCTATATCTCATTTTTATACATTTTAATCAATATAATATTATCTTATCCTAAATGGATTACCTTATTCTATCATACTTAAATTGGATATTCCTATAATTTTCAAACAAGTTTGTTTGTCACATCTTTACAAGATCTGACTTTTGCATTTACATCAGAAAATAACTTAGGCCAATAATATCCAACCCTTAAGATTTTGTAAGTTGTATCCCTCCATGCATGATGACCTCCACAAATTATTTTATGAAATTCATCCATAATCCTTACAGTTTCATTTTCAACAAGACAATTTAGGAGAAAACCTAAAGGATCTTTCCAAAACAATTTATCTTGTATAATGCAATATTTAATGGATTGCAACTTAAGAGTTATAAATTTTGTTGGACTTAAATCTAATGGGAATTGAAGTGTTTGCAAAATAGACAACAATATATTTATACCAAGGTGAAGAAGAAAATTTATCATTTACCTTATTTAAAGGTTGTCGTGCATTCATTTGATTCAACTCTGGTATATAATTTTCAAGAGTTGATGAGATGAGATTAATTCCAAGAACATTGCAATTAGATTCGGCCAATAATTTTTCTATACCTTGACCTTTAATTAGTTTAGTGGGATTTATTTCAAGATCATATTCTTGAATCTTGGCCAACCATTTACCTCTTCTTCCATCACTATCTAGTTGACTAAAAATTTCTTTTACGATGTTATTCGAAACATATACAATTATTTGGGAGTGTAAAATATAAGTTCTAAAATATTTTAGAGCTTTAACCATTGCATAAGCTTGTTTTTTCTAAAATATTATATTTCAATTATGAATCCCTTAGACATTTACTGAAAAAGGAAATTGGTTGTTCAAAATTCTCATCATTTTTTTGTAAAAGAACAACAACTATAGTATTTTTAGAGGCAAAGAAAAATACAAGAAATTCCTTTGAATATTTAGGGCTTACCAAAACTGGTGCCTCTCCTAATGATTTCTTGATTTGTTGAAAGGAAGATTTTTCCTCTGTAGTCCACTTTACTTTACTGTCTTTCTTTAGCATATCTATCAACGTTTTTACAATTTCTGCAAAATTAGAAATAAATATCCTCAAAAAACTTATCTTACCTAAAAATGATTGAATTTCTTTTTTATTTCGAGGTAAGCTTATGCATTCAATTGCTTCGACTCTTTTTGGATCAATTTTGATCCCTTCCTTTAAAACAATATGACCAAGTAGCTTTCTTTCCTGCATTGCAAAATGATATTTTTAACGATTTAACGATAAACTATATTTTTTGCATTTTTCAAAGTTTGTTGCAAATGTGTTAAAGGATTTTCATCATAATCAAAAAATACAGTTAAATCATATAATTAAATTACAACAAACTTATATTTTCACCAATGAATGTCAAATCCATATCTCTTTGAAAGGTAGGTCCTGCATTCACCAAACATTATGGAATTTTTTCATACATGAAAGTCCTCCGTGGAATAGTTGTAACATACCTTCTGTTACGACAACAACTGACACACACAACATGAAATTTTTTTGTTGCAATGGTAATTACAACATCGTTAAAAGAAACTTCCTTGACACGCCATCATAAATAAATGAACAACAAGAAAACATCATCAATCATTCATGACATAAAGCCAACACATTAGCCATAACTAACGATTTACAAATGACGCATAACAGTATGGATAATAAATGAATAAAGACCCACTATAACACATCTCCCTACTCATCGTTGAAGTGATTAATAAATCCATCAACGCGTCAACGAAGGATGGTGACATACATTCATACATGGTATAATTAGCGTGGCATATAGCACGTCATAATCAACCATTCATCCATTCCTCAATCCTAACCATCTATAATCCACAGTGCAAGGGTAATCATTATTGTTATTCACCATACCACAACATTGAATAATCGTTGCACATGAGAGTAAACCATTACAGAACCATCATATGACAACTCAAGTAAATATGCAATATTACATAGCAACTACTCACCACGCAAGAGTGCTCAACTTTAAAATTCAAGAAGCAAGAGCAAACTTAACGAATCAATCGCATGCCCACATAAATTAAGATGCGCAAGCAAAATTTATTATTAATCTCATCAAGCTTCACCGCTAATGAGATGTGCACGAATAATCAAGCTATAACATGGTACATCCATCATCAATTTGATGCACATGAAATCCAATTATTAATTTATAGAAAAATTTATGGCGCAAGGCATCCATTCACTGAATTAAGGTTCAGTGTAGTCAACGTAAAATTCAACACTTATTCCAAGGCACGCGAGGAGTATAAAATCAAGGCAATCTTCCTCACAATAAATTTTCAATGCGCAATAATTAAAAGAATAAAACCACAAACATTACACCAAATTCCATGGTGCACTAGAAATCTACTAAAACGTGCACCAATTCACTTGGTGCAACAGAAGGTTGTTAATCCATTATTCATTGATAATCTAAAGATGCAAGTAAACATTGTATTCCAACTTTCATTAACATAAATATACAAGTGTGTGAGAATCTAAATTTTAAACCATCATTCAACAACATAAATAAATTCAAAGTGCACGATTAAAATAACTATATAACTCATCATGTCATCACTAATCATGGCGCGACAAAAATTTCTACTACAAAATATCAATTTAAGAATGCAACACCATCGTAGAAGCTTTCCACCAAGGTTCCAATTAACTATCATGTCACCATTTATCAATTCCGCCATTAATATTCCTGGCTTGGATATTTAATTTAATTTATTACACATTTATCAATCATTCCATAATTCCATTATTTCCCGGATAGATATTTAATTTAGGTTACGCAATTATCGATTATTCTAGATATGTGATTCACGGTAATCACATTTATCAAAACTCTGTATATCCAAAAATACCACCCTTAATATAGAAGACCGCATTAATTGAACTTTTTAATAAAACTTAACTCTTCCTTCAACTAACTCGATATCTGAACGCACTATTTTATCATTATGACTAACTTAAAATCACATGCATTTTTCACTTAAATAACGTTTCCATAAATTCATCTAAGATTTACATGAATACAAAATACTCGAAACTCCATGTTTATTTAAATGAAAAGTAGGTAAGTGTAATCTCTCCCCATGAATGAGTCGATCCAGGGGTTGCGCATAGGGAGTGGGGAACGTTGAGTAAAGTCCCCAGCACTTAAAGCATTTAAATAAACATAAACTAAAATATCGAATTCAAATGACAATCACAGAGTGAATTAGAGGGCACCACGTGGGGAGGGGAAAAAGGAAAATCCTAGGAAAATAATCCTCTGGCGATATTTTGTCATGCCTAACTCTGAGGGACGAGTAGAAAAAGGCAGCAATTGTTCTGGCCTCCACAGAGACTCTACGATGGCAGTGTTCTGAAATTTTGAAATCCCAACCGCCATAATCTCTCTAGTGGGAGATCATCAGTCTGGAAGCTACATGGTCTTTTCTAGGTGATAAATAAAATCAACAATCGAGAATTCATTCAATAAAATCAACAATGGAGAATTCATTAATAAAACTATAGTATTCAATTAATAAAATGTACGATTAAATCATTAATAGAATCGTTAATAAAATCCACAATTAAATGGAAATTAAATAGTTGTAAAAAAATAGCCAACGAACAACTTCTGGAGGTCTCCCGAAATTGTGGTAAAAGAGGAAGCAACCACCAAGGGCTCGGTCTAGAAAGGGAGCTACAGCTGTGGGTCAACACACTCAATCCAATGGTGTGAAGCTGGTCGCTGCAGAAGAAACAAAAAGGTGGAGAAGAAGACGTCGAGTTGGTTATGGAACCGCACGTGGCAAACACCCAATTGGCAGCTCGTGGAGGGTGAATCCACAGTTAACATTCCCCCATACTGGGAAGATCATAAGAGGAGGGAACGCAGAGAACATTTTCAGTTGCTGAGGTGATAGATGCCCAGAGAAAAGCCATTATCTGAGGTGAAAATGCAAAGAAAAGTTTCAAAAAGCAGTGGTAGATTTGTGAGGTGAGCATTCCATTGCAGAAGTTAAAATGCATGGGAAAAATTCCATATAGCTGTGGTAAAACATTGAGAAAAAATATGTGGCCGAGGGGTTTTAAATTTAATTAAATCTCCCCCGGATGGGGTGACACGAGTTGAGGTCAGCGAGGGGAGGTGGCAAACGGAGGTGATGAGGGGAGGCAGGGGGCCTTTAATAACAGTCCTCCCCACACACTCCGCAATTCAAGTCGGGCGGTAGCTCGGACCACCTCCGTAGCATGATGCGATCCAACACAAGCGCTCTTGGTCCGGCCAGCCAGAGCATTAAGCTCATGGCCTTAATGGCGATTATTGCGATTTATCTACCCATCAGTCCTCTCGGGGGTTTCATTGTGAGCGAACAGTTTCCTGTGCAGCGCGACTGCCATCCCGTTCTCGGGGACTTGGTTTTAACCTCCGCCTCAGGCATGCCATGGCTAAGGGGAAGGCCACGCAGGGGGCAGGCTGGTACGCCGCTGCCTCCAGGAGAAAACGACATCGAGATTTTCAGGCTGCGATAACTCTAGCCAGACGGAGACGCAGGCGTGCTATCCTTGCAGCAGATTCACCTCCTGGCACAATTGTGCAAGAAGACTCCAGCGCTCAGCTTCCTCCAGATTTTTCAGAAACGAAAATGGTCACCTTTCCTGATGATTGGGACCCCCTCACCCAATCCTTTCGCATTGGAATTACTTCCCGGGATAGGACCTCCTTCGACTCCTGTGCGATAGCTCCCTTGGACCCAGGCACTGAGACTTGCTTCATCGAGGAGGAGCAGTGGAAGGGCGCCGAGGAGGAATAGCGAAAGGACACTGGTGTAGCCAAGGATACTGGATGTTTGGGATGTGACGACATGCATGCGAGGCCGCCCTCGCCACCTCCCCTTCTCCCGGAACAGCTGCAACTCATATTTGAAGTACGAGGACTGGTAGAAGATCAAATCTACCGCGCAGTTTGCACAAGCCAATGTTTGGATATGCTCTATGCGGCTTATTCCACCGACTCGCCCAAGCACCTATGTCCTACATGCGCTCAGCCTTTTGCTATACCAGTTCGTGCACCAGCAGTGAAGGATGACAATGCAAGCACTGGTTAACAGGTCTTAGAATCTACTTGCTTTTTTCTCCATGTTTGCTACTGTATTTTCTCAGGACTACAGTCCTCTAGGCTTTAGCTTGGTTAGCCCTAGTAACTATACTTTCAACCTGCTGTTAATTCTGAACATACCCCCTAGTTTCCTACGGGCAGGGTGGCTCTATGATGTCTCTAATTTTTGGACATGTTATAGTCAAACAGCCAGGTGTCCTGGTTTCCTCTACAGGCAGGACACCTAGCTCCTAAGTGTCATGTATCCACCCTTTTGGATGAAGTTTTAATATGAAAGGATCCACTTTTTACTTTAAAAAAAAAAAAAAATTAATTAAATCTCAGGGAGAATGTTGTTTTCTTTGCTAGCAAGAAAATTTTTAAAAATAAAACTCCTAGCATCTTCATGTGCAAGGGAAAACACAATTTTTGGTTGTGTATGAACAGTTAAAAAGTAAGACTCCAAATCTCTCTGCCCACAGGCTGGGCAATATGAATTTCATGCTGAGTGAAAGCACAAGAAAATAAAACACAAGCACCTCCAGGTCCAACAATGAAGGAAAGGGTAAGTGTGTGTGTAAAAGAATTATCCAACAATGCAGAGATAAAATTAGATTTACCAAAAAAAACAGATGTGGTGTTCCTCTTCAAAAACGTTGAGAAGAAAAATAAAAATTTAATAATCGTTGGGTGATATGAGGTAATTTATCGGATCAATGAAGAAGATGCGCAGAGATAAAGTTAGACCATTCGTGGTGTAAATAAAGAAAACAATGCAGTCAAACCAATAAAATTCAAAGGTTGTCAGGGAGAAGACGAATAGCTTAGGCATTGACCAATCCATTTAAAGTTCAACGCGAGGGTTTTGTCAAGGAGAGAAAACTAACAATAAATAGGAAGAAAACACAAGGCTGGGAGAATTTATCATGGAGAACAAATACAATACAGATTCACCGCATCTACACGATTAAATTAATTCCTCGCAAAATTTAAATCCCTGAATAAAATTTAACTTCAAACATAATGAAATCAACGCAGTTTAGGACTATCATAACCGAGGCGAAGAATCCGACGTCGATATTCTGCACTTGCACTCCCTCCTATCTCCTACTTGCTAATCGTGAAGACCTCATCGGTACCTACAGTTCGAGCCATGAAGAGAGTGCTAGTAGGTTGTGGAAGGGTTGTTGCCACACCTCTCCCTCAATATCTCTGGTTGTCGTGCGTGACCCCTTTACTCCAAATGTGAGTGTGATTAGCAAGCTATTGTCAACCTACATCCATCAACAGAACATGTTAGGGATCCAAAATCAACATCATAATATACCAGTCATATGTCACATATGCAATAACCAAAATACTCAAAACATAAACAATCCACTTCCTTACTCGATCCAAAGTCCAAGGAGGCCCATCGATTCCATCGGCATCCTCAATCAGTCCAGAGTCCTGCACACTCAGGAGAAACCAGTCAATAGCACATGTCAATACAATATAATCAAATAACATATCATCATATCCACAACATCATCATAATCCATAAGAGAAACAATCAATCATATAAGGAACCAGATCACTTGCACGCAAGTTTCCTCAAAGAATAATTCCAATCAGGTGTGCGCAAGAGCAAGATGTTACATACACCCCCTCTTGTTTTAAACTTCATCTCGAAGTTTCACAGTACACAATCACATAAATGAAGTATCTGAAAATATCTAACGTCTAGCTATCAAAAAAAATGGAAACTGCGGGTGCATATCATATGCATCCTCCCAGGTAGCTTAGTGTGGACTATATTTGTCCTACTAGACCTTGACTGGATCGACAGTTTGACACAGTAGTTGTCGAATGCGACGGTTCAGAAAGTGGATTGGCTCCACCGTAAGCACACCCTCGCCCAACATCTGCCAAGAACTTATTCAATCTCATGCGTAGGATCACTGAGCTAAGGTCGCACACAGATGCGAGATAAACATCACGCAACACCTCAAGAATGAGGCACAGCTAGCCATTAGGCCCTTCATAATTATGGTCGACATGATGCGCATAGAAAAACCCTTATTTCGATCATGCGCTTCTTCCATCCCCTTTGTATCGTTTGTATTTGTTCCTTCAATCTTTGATCGCTTCTGGTCCTACCAGGACCACATCCTCGAGTCGACCCCAACTCAAAGGAATTTGACATGGTCGCCCACATAGAAACTCAAAAGGTGCCATATTAATGGTTCTTTGATAGTTTTTGTTGTAAGCCAACTCTAACAGGGGAAAGAACTATTCCCAATGTTACTGTGGGTCCAACACATGCATACACAACACAACCTTCCAAGTTTGGTTCATTCGTTTTGTCTTCCCGTTTGCCTCAGGGTGCTATGCGATACTAAAGTTTAGAGGGGTTCCTAATGCCTCTTGGAAACTAGTCAAAAATCATCTTGTAAACACCGATCCTCGATCGGATATGATCCTTTGGTACATCTGGTAGAATCAATATATTTCCGATATAAACTCTAGTTGTACCTGGTGCCTGATGCGTCATATGCACAGGGACAAGGTATGCACTCTTTATCAGAGTTTCAACTTATCACGAAAATCCAATCGTTCTGCCTTTCTGTTAAAGAAAATCCCAACAATAAATTCCATTGAAATGACCTCCCATTTCGATTCCGAAAAAGCATGTGGTTGTAGTAATCCTGTCGGATGTCTATGTTTAGCCTTCACTCACTAACGTCCTAGACACATCATCATGTAGATAACTATTTCTGCCTTTATCCCTTTTAGAAGAATAAGGGTTAAAAGTCTTCCCTCATCTTCGTGACTCAGGGAGGAGCCGTGCACACGACTCCATGAGCTCCATTTAAGAGTCAAATTCTCAACCCATCGTTAGACAGCACATAAATCCAGTTATTATATCTCAATAATCCATCGATGTCCACAGTATCTCCCTCAATTTTGGTACCAACATGGTGTCTAGTCCAATAATTTCCTTAACCTCTTGATACCAGGCATTGTCGCATGGTATAGTTAGAATCCTTTCACGTAGATTCGTCTAAATAGGTATCAGCGAAACTATGCATGATATCTGACTCAACGCATCCACCACTCTGTTCACTGTTCCTTTTATGTAGGTAATCTAGAAATTGTACTCGCTAAGCATTTCCAACCAACGCCTTTGTCATGCGTTCAATTCTCTTGCGTAAAAATGCATTGTAAACCACAGTGGTCCATTTTTAGTTCAAAATTTCTTCCAATCAGGTAGTGTCTCCACACTCTCGGGGCATACACGATGGTTAACAACTCCAAATCGTGCTTCGCGTAGTTCTCCTCATGCTTTCTTAATGTCCTCAAGATGTAAATGATCACTCGACCGTCTTGCATCAAGACTCCATCTAAGCCTTCCTTGGATGCGTTAGTGCATACCAAGAATCCCTCGTCCATGCTAGGGACTTTTAGTATTGGCATTGTAGTCAACAGCTCCTTGAGCCTTCGAAATGCTTCCACGCATTTCTCGGTCCACCCAAAATTCTTGTTCTTCTTCTACAATTCTATAATCATATTTGCTATCTTCGAAGAAACCTCAATGAGTTTTCGATAATATCCCACTAAACCCATGAAGCTACGCACTTATGGGACATTCGTCAGCATAGGCCACTCCACAATAACCTCTACCTTCACTGGATCCACAATAATTCCTTTGCCGGAGATAACATTCCCTAAGCAATGAATCCTCGATAGCTTGCGACTGCTTCCCGTAATTTGTTCTCTCGCAACACTGTAGTACCAAGCGTAAAATTTTGTCTTGATCTTCCGTCATCTGTGAACATATCAAAATGTTGTCAAGGAATACTCAACGCTAGTCAAGCAGAGTCTCCACGACCCATATTTATTTTGTATGAAATCAATAGGAGCACTCCAAGGTGATACACTTGGACGTATAAGTTCTAGGTCCATCAACTCCTTCAGTTTCACTTCCAACTCCTGCAACTCAGGTTTCGACATCTGATAAGGATTTCTTGCCATCGGTTCAGTTCCAAGTTTTAGGTCGATGGTAAATTCCATCTTGGCTTTGGGCGGCACACCTGGGAACTCTTCTGGGAATCACGTCTATAAACTCTCCTACTACCGAAAGGTCTTCTAATCCTTCTGCCACGTCCTTGTTGTTCAATGCTAAGTATGCACATAACTTTCATCCTGTGCACGCTCTCTTGTAACTTGTAGGGAAGAAATGAACCTCGGGGATACTCCCCATTTTCTTCCTACAATCACACCTTCTCTATCCTTCATCATCGGTCCAACTCAACTGCCTCATATTATCATCGAGTATCGCATCATGCGATTCCCACCATTCCATATTGATCATGTTGTCATAAGATCTTAAGATCGTGACGTAGGTCGTACTTCATTACACCATCCCCAGGTTAAAACGACAGTTCATACCCCTTCCTCTAACCATCTGGTTGGTACTCGAAGCCACATAGATGAATCTAAACTCATCATGTAGAAATCCCTTACCTAAATCCCTTCCGCGCAGTACTAGAATTAGAGATCTCTATAGCCCCAGGGTCTAGTAATACTAAATGCTTTTTTGGTGATGGCACCTGATGCCTTGAGCACAACGAATTGGTGCTTGGCATGGTGGTTAGTTACCACAGTCATGAATCCTATGGGCCTTTCCCATATCCACCATGGTAGTGTGTCCTATTGACTCGACCACTCTGGCCTTTCAACTGGAAATTCTTGTTGGTAAGGTGACTCTCCACATGTCCATCGCCCACCTTTGGTCCAGTACTCCTGGCCCTTGAATAGAAGTTGTTGGCCCACCAGCCTAAAATCCAGGTATGTTCTGCTGACAAGCCTAAACGACGGTTGCTAGCAGTGTTGTCGCGGATGAGGTGATCCCATGTAGGGAGCCCTCTGCTGAGAAACCTATCATCAAGGTGTCATAAAAAAGGGTCCTATAGACGTATCTTGATACCAAGAGGTCTGGTCTGGATGACGTTTTATGTTTTTGCGCACCATATGTTGTCAGTCCAGATGGTCTTGTAGGAGTCCTTCCTGGACTCCTGCGGTCAAATTATTCTCAACTATGAAGCCTATTGGACTGCGTCGTGCAATGTCTGAGGCGTTAATATCGTCACATTCGCATGAAAGTTGTATTTAAGGCCGAACATAAACTTGCTAACCTCCATCTTATCTGCATTCATATGCGAGGCATACCGAAGTAGCTCCATAAATCTAGACTTATAATCCGGCACCGTATGACCACCCTATTGTAAGGTGCTGAGCTCATCAAGCTGACACTCAATGAATTCCTCTGAAAAATTTACTTCTCCCAGAATCACTCCTCAAACATTCCCATAACAAATCTTTGGCTACCATGTTTAGCTGAGGTAGGAGTGTCTTCCTCCATAGAATATCGTTCCCCTTTAGCTGAAGACCGCCTGTGCAGACCTTCATGCTGGAGGTTGAAATCGCGAAGCGTGAAGTACATCGCCTCACTCTCTAGCCATGCCTCGACGGATGAGCCATCAATGGCACTCGTGGACTCGGGAACTTAACCCTCTTGAGTTTTCCATGGAAACTACCAGTACCGGTTGGGGAACGTTGTCAACCCTCAGAGGTATAGGTGCCCTGGACTTATCTTAGTACAGACGGTTAGTCAAGCCCTTTGACATTTCCCTGGAAGGACCCTATCCAACCCAATGCATCCCTCATGGTAACCTTCTCATGCTCAAGACTTGTTCTTCTCCTTCGGGGTTGGACCCCTCTAGTGTGGGTGCTACTGTGGGCGTCACGCCTCCTCCCCTAGCACCACGTCATGAATCTCTACGGTGTCCTCTAACCGTGATTACTGTAAGGACAGGTTAATAATTCAACTAGAACTGAGTAAAAATCAAGATCTTAATTCAGTGGAAGGCGTGGCTATCCACAGTCAAAGGGTTGAACCCACTCTGATACCATATGTAACATACCTTCCATTACGAAAACAACCGACACACACAACATGAATGTTTTTTTCTGCGATGGTAATTACATCACCATTAAAAGAAACTTCCTTGACACATCATCATAAATAAATGAACAAGAGCACATAATCAATCATTCATGACATAAAGCCGACACATTATCCATAACTAACGATTTACAAATGATGCATAACAGTATGGATAATAAATGAATAAAATCCCACCGTAACACATCTCCCTACTCATCGTTGAAGTTATTAATAATGTCATCTATGCGTCAACGAAGGATGGAGAAATACACTCATACGTGGAATAATTAGCGTGACATATAGCACGTCATAATCAACCATTCATCCATTCCTCAATCCTAACTATCCATAATCCAAAGCGCAACAGTAATCATTATTGTTATTCACCATACCTCAACATCGAATAACCGTTGCGCAGGAGAGTAAACCATTACAGAACCATCATATGACAACTCAAGTAAATATGCAATATTACATAACATCTACTCTCCACGCAAGAGTGCTCAAATTTAAAATTCAAGAAGCAAGAGAAAACTTAACGAATCAATCACATGCCCACATAAATTAAGATGCACAAGCACAATTTATTATTAAGCTCATCAAGCTTCACCAATAATGAGATGCATGCAAATAATCAAGCTAGAACATGGTACATCCATCATCAATATGATGCGCATGCAATCCAATTATTAATTTACAGAAAAAATTATAGCGCAAGGTAGACATTCGTTGAATTAAGGCGTAGTGTAGTCAACGTAAAATTCAACACTTATTCCAAGGCACGCGAGGAGTATAAAATCAAGGCAATCTTCCTCAATAAATTTTCAATGCGCAAGAAGTAAGAGAATAAAACAAGAAGCATTACACCAAATTCCATGGTGCACTAGAAATCTACTAAAACGCGCACCAATTCACTTGGCACAACATAAGGTTATTAATCCATTATTCATTGATAATCTAAAGACGCAACTAAAAATTGTATTCCAACTTTAATTAGCATAAATATACAAGTGCATGAGAATCTAACTTCTAACCATCATTCATCAACTTAAATAAATTCAAAGAGCGCGATTAAAATAACTATATAACTCATCATATCATCACTAATCATGGCACGACAGAAATTTCTACTACAACATATGAATTTAAGAATGCAACACCATCGTAGAAGCTTTCCACCAAGGGTCCAATTAGCTATCATGTCACCATTTATCAATTTTTCCATTAATATTCCTGGCTTGGATATTTAATTTAATTTATTACACATTTATCAATCATTCCATAATTCCATTATTTCTCGAATAGATATTTAATTTAGGTTACACAATTATCGATTATTCCAGATATCTGGATTCACGGTAATCACATTTTTCAAAAGTTTGTATATCTGGAAATACTACCCTTAATATAGAAGACTGCATTAATTGAACTTTTTTATAAAACTTAACTCTTCCTTCAACTAACTCGATATTTGAATGCACTATTTTATCATTATGACTAACTTAAAATCACATTCATTTTTCACTTAAATAACTTTTCCATAAATTCATCTAAGATTTACATGAAGACAAAATACTGGAAACTCCATGTTTATTTAAATGAAAAGTAGGTAAGTGTAATCTCTCCCCAGAAATGAGCCGATCCACAGGTTGCATAGAGGGAGTGGGGAACATTGAGTAAAGGCCCCAACACTAAAATCATTTAAATAAACATAAAATAAAAGAAATAATTCAAATGCCAGTCACAGAGAGAATTAGAGGGGACCACGCAGGGAGGGGAAAAAGGAAAATCCTAGGAAAAGAATCCTTTGGTAATATTTTTTCACACCTAACTCTGAGGGACAAGTAGAAAAAGGCAGCAACCGTTCTGGACTCTACAGAGACTCTACGATGGCATTGTTCTGAAATTTTGAAATCCCAACCACCGTAATCTCTCTGGTGGGAGATCATCAGTCTAGCAGCGGCATGGTATTTTCCAGGTGATAAATAAAATCAACAGTGGATAATTCATTCAATAAAATCTACAGAAATTCATTAACAAAACTACAGTCTTCAATAATAAAATGTACGATTAAATGATTAATTGAATCTTCAATTAAATTGTTAATAAAATCCATAATTAAATGGAAATTAAATAGTTGTATAAACATACCCAACAGAAAACTTTTGGAGGTCTCCTGAAACTCTTGTAAAATAGGTAGAAACCACCAAGGGCCCAGTCCAGCAAGGGTGCTACACCCATGGTTCAACACACTCAGTCTGACGGTGTGAAGCAGGCCGTTGTAGAAGAAACAAAAAGGTGGAGAAGAAGACGTTGAGCTGGTTATGGAACCACACGTGGAAAATTCCCAATCGACAGCTCGTGGAGGGTGAATCCACAGTTAACATTTCCCCATACTAGGAAGATCGTAAGAGGAGGGAACACAAAGAAAAGTTTCAGTTGCTGAGGTGATAGACACCCAGAGAAAATCCATTATCTGAGGTGAAAACACAGAGAAAGGTTTTAAAAAACAGTGGTAAATTCGTGAGGTGAGCAGTCCATTGCAGAGGTTAAAACGCATAGGAAAAATTACATATAGCTGAGGTAAAACAATGAGAAAACATCTATGGCCAAGGGGTTTTAGATTTAATTAAATATCAGGGAGAACTTTTTTTTCTTGGCTCGCAAGAAAAGTTTTAAAAATAAAACTCCTAGCCTCTTCATGTGGAAGAAAATGGGATTTGTGGTTGTGTATGAATAGTTAAAAAGTAAGACTCAAAATCTCTCTGCCCACGGGATGGGCAATCCGAATTTCATGCTGAGTGAAAGTGCAAGAAAATAAAACACAAGCACCTCCAAAAGAATTATCCAACAACGCAGAGATAAAATTAGATTTACCAAAAAAGGAGAGGTGGTGTTCCTCTTCAAAAACATTGAGAAGAAGAATAAAAATTTAATAATCATTGGGTGATATGAGGTAATTTCTCATATCAATGAAGAAGATGCATAGAGATAAAGGTAGACCATTCGTGGTGTAAAGAAGGAAAACAATGCAGTCAAACCAATAAAATTCATATCTTGGGTTGTTAGGGAGAAGACGAATAGCTTAGGCATTGACCAATCCATTTAAAGTTCAGTAAAATGGTTTTTACAAGGAGAGAAAACTAACAATAAACAAGAAAACACAAGGCCAAGATAGTTTCTCATGGAGAACGAATACAAGACAGATTCACCGCATCTACACAATTAAATTAATTCTCCATAAAATTTAAATCCCTGAATACAATTTCAGAATGCATATTCAATAGAATCCCAAAACATTTAATTCGAAACATAATGAAATCAACACAGTTTAGGATTACTGTAACTGAGGAGAATAATCCGACGTCGATATTTCATGCTTGCCCTCCCTCATGTCTCCTACTTGCTAACTATGAAGACCTCAACAGTACCTCCCAGCCAATGCTAGGGGTACTCTTCTTCCCCCTTAGACCCCCGAGCCGCAAAGGGGCCACACACACCACCAGATAAAATTCTAGCTCCCAGCTCTCTTTTCAAGGTCAAGCTACCACTCCCTATCGAGCTGGGCATCCCAAGTCCCAAAGTAAAATCAGTCAAGAAAAATATCGGAAGTGCAACTTTACGCCTACCAGTCATGATTCATTTACCTCCCATGCCATTTCCTTTATAGAGTTCCTCTTAGTGACCTTTCCATTTGCACATTAAATTAGTTTTATTAAAAATTTATTAGGAAATATTCTCCCCCGTACACTTGTCACCCAATCCCTTAGTTGCACCAGAAATTTATTTAATTAATTAAATTAAGTTGCCAATTTCCCTCACTCACCGAAAAGCATTCGTAAAAATGCTCCTTGTGGTCCCTTTATTCCCTCAATTTCCTTTAATGAATGACACCCTTCTTAAAGTTTAATTGAGTTCATTTTTGTAAATTTCTCTAGTCTAGATTCCTTTCTATGTTCCACATTCCTTTTGCATTTAATTTCCTCTTTTTATCTAAGTTCAGATTAGCAAGTTTTTCACATAGACAACAATTAAATTTTTAGATGATTTAATCCTCCTTTAAATTATACATTTAATTTTTCTCCATCCCCCCATTTATTAATGGATTAATTAATTTTTAGACCTCATACCCTATTTAGACCTAGGATTTAATTTCACTAGACTTAGCATTTGTTTTTTAAAGGGAAATTTTGTAATTATTAAACTTTACTCATACAACATTTATTTTAAGGCTAACAAAGTCCAAATAAGATATTGTTTTCTAGGCACCTAGGTTCATTGACTCACCAGTGTTAACAGAAATCACAACATGCCCTTCAGGATGCACTATGTGCTCCAAGGGTGACACTCACCTTTATCAATGTTTCATTCATGCGACATACCCTTCAAGACGCACTACGTGCTCCAAGGGTGCCACTCACCTTTTGACTGATTTTGGTAGACGTCTAACCCTTGGATTCAAAACTTCATCAGGTGACCTTTTGGGAGACTAAGGGCCTCTAAGGAATAAGCACCCTGCCTTATTGCCCTCCCCTTAGAATCTTTGTGAGCAATTGTCTTAGTCTACCCTCACGGAATCGTGGATCTCTCAAACTAGGTAATCGTTAACCTACAGTTCGAGCCACGACGAGAGTGCTAGTAGGCTGTGGAAGGGTTGTTGCCACACCTCTCCCTCAATATCTCTGGTTGTCGTGTGTGACCCTTTTACACCAAATGTGAGTATGATTAGCAAGCTATTGTCAACCTGCATCCTGTTAGGACCACAGATTGTACCCTTTTTGCCCATACTTTTTGCCATTGTTATACCCTTCATCACCTGTATTTAGACTTATATTATCATTCCACCTGATCATTCCAAGGTACACAACGTCCTTTCTCATTACTACATGTTTAATTTGTTTTGCATGATATTTTACATCACTCTCGTACTTAACCGTTGATTAGAAGTACATAAGTGTCCATATTTGCAGAATAGTATTCAAGACCGATGCTGAAACACGGAAGCTGCTACACAGTCCGAGAATGCATATGCTGAAACACGAAAGCTGCTACACAATCCGAGGACGCACATGCTGAAACACGGAGCTGCTACACAGTTCGAGGATGCATATGCCGAAACACGAAGCAGCTACATGGTTCGAAGATGCAGATGCTGAAACACGGAGCTGTCACTCAGTTCAGAAATGCAGATGTTGAGACACAGTGGAGACCGCCACGATGCTGAAACACGAGCCCTGACAGTTAGCAGTCAAGGCCGACACAGTCAAGGGCGCAATTCACGTGGCTGAACAGCCCGTGAATTGCGATACTGAAACAGCATCAGCAGCTATGAGAAGAAGCTGTTACACCAGCCGTAACAGCAATGCCTCGTCAGCTCCTGTATTAGCATTCAGTTGCATGAGAATAGGACATCCTATGCTGATTTAGAAAGAAGATCCGATTTAGGATAGGATTCAGATATGCATTGTAATGATTGCATCGAAGGGATTTCCTCTTTAAATCAGAGGAAATCACCATTCGGGGGATTGAAGTTTTGATGTACTGAAGCAGCTCCAGAGAAGCGGGACGTATTCTATTCTTTCAATTTGTAATGTGATATTTCGACAGATGAATATAAGAC
>SNQJ01S0052681.1:13027-23057 GCA_010110895.2 Picea sitchensis | reverse complement strand
AGATCTGAAATCTCCACTGAATGGTGCGCCCCACTGGATGACTGAAACCCTAGTAGGTTCGGCCCTGATGAAGGAGGCCTCCAAATGCTCTGAAACTCTCCAAGAATATAGATCGGGCTATGATAATCCCATGGGAGAAGTTTCAGGCTCAGATCTCAAGCAGATCTCCCTAGATCTGAGTTTTACTAAATCTCAGGATGTCCCCTATGGCTCCGAGACACCCCAATCTGCAGACAAATGTAGAATGATGATAACCCTCCAGAAAATATCTCAAACTGATGTTCCTTCCCCTTCTGAAGTGCTAGATGGAGATGGGCAGAGACTAGAATGGTGTGGGGGAGTCTTTCATCCCCGAGACCAAGATGTGGAACAAGGTGAGTGGATATTTCACCACTGAGTTGTTCACAAGGGTTTGTACAGCAAAACCCCCAAACTGAATGCTCAAGAGCAATAGCCAATGCTAATCCAAAACTAGAATGAGTAATAGGTGCACCCCAACTTCTTACTTATACTTTTCCTTCTAATTCTCTGTTGAGTCAGGTTAACTCCCAGGGTTAATCTTCTATTCTTCTGTTGAGTTATCTATTACTCCTTTATCCTTTCCCTTTCTTAAGTCAACTTAAAAATATAACTTTTAAATTCTTGACTTTCCCCCCTTCAGTGAGACTATGACCTAATGGGGGTGCCCAGGCCACTGAGTCTCCTCATCACCTCTCTAAGAGGTGGGGGACATTACACATATACTGGAATGTTAAAAGTTTGGAGGTGTTCCAATATAGCGAAGAGGGTGAAATTGTAGGTATAGCTAAAGAATGAAGACCCAAACATTATTGCAATAAAAGAACACTAAGGACAATGTTATTCCAAGGGGGAGGGAATACAATGTCCCCGTTTTGAAACTTTGGAAATAATGAACTTGATTTGCTAATAAAAGAACAAAGAATGGATGATCATGAGAACCTAAAGAGGATATTATACCACAAGCGGGGAATGGTGAGGGTGTATAATGGAATTCTGTTGGAACATCAAATCATGATGGTTCATCACACTTCTCCTGGAATCACTCGGTCAAGAAATCAACCTGCATCTAGAAATAGTTGGTCGAGTGATCGAATGGATCTCTACATTGGTCGGTTGAGTTGGTGACAAGCATATCGATTAGACAATCAGTCAATAGTAAAAAATAGGTGGTCAGTGGATTGAACAACCGAGCAATCAACTACAAGTTGAACTTATGGATGATTGGGTCAAGAATTCTTGTCGAGCCGAATAGATAACACATATTGGATGTAATACCATTGATGGTTATATGTGGACAAAATCTTCCCAATTCCAAAGAATTTGGTTAGATATCGAAGCTATAAATAGTAGAACCGATGGGTCATTATTATCATCATTGTTGTTGTGTACAGTATATCCAACATCCATTGTGACATTTTGATCACAATGCATTGTTCTTAAGTGTTGTAATGATGTCTTTAGACACCACCCTTTATCTTTGAAACTTATTACTCTTTGATGATCTAAAATTATGTTTATCGGTTTCATATAAGGTTACACCCATTCCCCAACATGGTATCATAGTGAATGGTTGTGACCTTGCCTGTTGTCTAAAAATTGTTCCGAGTCTGATCTGTTGTGTGATTGACTTTGGGATGGTGATTTACAGACTGTAACTTGTGGAAACAAATCTGATTTGTCTAGATATCGAATATTGCTTCAAATACCAATCCCATAATTTTGAATGGATCAAAGTATGTAGTGTGGGAACTAGAAATGGAAACCTTTTCTGAAGAGTAAAGGATTGTGCTAGTATATAAAGGTTGTGATTCTAGATACAACATATGGCTAGGAAAAGTTTTTTTTTTATGGAAATAAGGATGAGGTTGTAGGGATCATCATGACCTATATCTCACGGGAGATTCATTTTCACGTTAGTGGAATCAAATTCCCTCATAAATTCTAGAAGAAGTTGAAGTTCTTGTTCGAAAGAGTCGATGGAATCCACGTCATGAAATTCGAGAAAGAGTTGACCTCTCTCGATCCTCATTATTTTGAAAAAATAGAGGACTATTTTGTGTGTGTGAAGGAACTGCAATTAAAATTGAGCATATATGGAAATAATTATCAGAAGAAATACAAACAACTCATCGAGCTAGTCCTGATTAATTTGAGAACACCATTCAACGTGTTCATTTTGACTTTCCACACCAACTAGAAGGAACGCAAGGAATATGGTAAGGATTACACATTTGAATCTTTCTATGGCCTATTGATCATTGATCAACATATATTGCTTGATGAAGGAAAGCTTGGTGGTAAATATCAAGCCCACTTACTCAAGAGGAGGGGAAAGTTGAATCACAAGGAAAGAGGATGGTTTGATACCCCTATATAGAGACTTGGATTCCTTGACCATAAACCTAAAGGGTAGATAGATGCACCCTTTCAGAGTTGAAAGAAGAAGACATGTTAGTACTATGGAAATACTAGACATGTGGAGAAGGTTTGCTATAATAAGCAAGACGACCTAGAGGAGAAGATTAAATTCCTTGAAGGAGATTTGTCGGTTGATCGTCGACCTATTTACAATTTCACCTTCCAAGTCATAAATTCTCAATCATTTTTGTCTCATTCTCTGTAGAATGAATGGGTAGTTGACTCTGGGTGCACTCATCATTTGGATAAGGACGCTTCCTTGTTCACCTCCTTAGATGAAGCCATGGAGAGGAAGATTTATGTATTTGATGATTTTTCCCTCGATATTGTTGGTCAAGATGATGTTTCATGTTAACATGGGATAATTGTAAACGTATATCATGTACCAAACCTTGTTTCCAATATATTATTGGTTTCTCAATTAACACAGACAGGTAAAATTATGGATTTTTTTCCAGATAGGTTCTTTGTTTGAGAATTGAAGAAAGGTCGGTTGATTGTCACCATAGGGTTTCTTGACCTGAAGGAAAATTTGTATAAGTTCTGTGACACAAATCGACCCAAAGCTGAACCTACTTCTCTTGTTGCTCAAAACGATGAAAGAAGTAGAACTTGGAATGAATGACTCAAAAACATAAATTTTTGAAGTCTGCAGTCGATGGAAAATCAGAATATGGTTATTGTTTTACCTAAATTTTTTCCTCTTGATGGACTTTGTAAAGGATGTGTGCTTGGAAAGCATCATCGGGCACCCTTTGACTCTGTAAAAGCATTGTGAGCATAGAACCTCCAAGAGCTAGTTCAAAATGATATTTGTTACATCAATATGCCTTCCTTAGTAGGTGCAAGGTCTACCTTGACTTTCATTGATGATCTATCTCGTTTCACTTGGGTTTATTTTCTGAAGAACAAGAATCTTGTCTTTGAAAAAGTTCAAAGAATTATGATCCATTATTGAAAAGCAATGTGATCGACCCATCAAGTTCCTGAGATCAGATAATGGTGGTGAGTATGTATATTGGCCTTTTGAAGAATACATGGTTCAATGTGGTATTGACTGGTAGTAATTAATTCCTCATACACCTCAATAGAATGGCATTGAAGAATGCAAGAATCATACATTAGTCCAAAATGGATAGATGTCTTTTGTAGGCCAAATATTTTCCTCCTCACTTCTTGACTGAAGCTATTTATTATGCAAGTTATCTTCTCAATCTCATCTCAACTCAAGTTTTTCCTTTGGTGACTCCAGTTGATGTATAGTTTGGAAGTAATCCCTTAGTCAACCACCTTTGTGTGTTTGTATGTGTTTCGTGGGATCATATTTCTGATGATTTCATAAAGAATTTGGATGCAAAGAGTCATGATTGCATCATGATGGGATACTCTAAAGAGTCTAAATCCTATTGACCAGTTGATCATATCAAATGAAAAATCATTATCAAACGAAATGTATGGTTTGATGAGAAGTATTTTGGCATCATGTTGTTGAATAACTCATGTATATTGTTATAGGATGATCACTCTGATGTTGTTTCTAACTCTAGTTCTCATATTCTATTTTTTATTCTTTTTATTGGATAGTCGAACTCTGTTCCTATTTTGACTCAATCGTTGACCTCCGAGTCGACTAGTTAGTCAATATTTTCTTCGACAAGTTTTCCATCTCTATTGACTAAAAATTGTCATACTTTTGATCATCCTTCTGCAGTGAACAACAATTCACCCCTTTCTTGTCTACCTTGATGGGCTACCAAGACCATTGAATTTGTTGGACCTCATGTCGGTGATATTTCTTTAGGCCGACAAAATCACAATCAGAAGCAACATGACAACATTGCATTGATGACTCATGTACTTGAAACTTTTGATCTTTTTACCTACTCAAACACACAAGGACAACCTGAATGGGAGTAGGCTATGAAAATAGAATCAGATTCTTTGTCAAAGAATCACTCTTGGGATTCAATCCCCCGACCATAAGGAAATAATGTTGTGAAGTGTAGATGGGTATACTAGACTAAATTTACCTTTGAAGGTGTTGTTGAGTGTCATAAAGCTCACTTGGTTGTGAACTAATTTTCTCAACAAGAAGGCATTGACTACATTGATACATTTTCCATGTTACAAAGATGAACTTTGTTGGATTGATTCTTTATCTTGCTTCTCTATTTGGATGGAACATTCATCAAATGGATGTGAAGAGTGCCTTTCTTCATGGTGAACTATCTGAAGAAATTTTCATGGAACAACCTCCTAGTTTTGTGACAGATTCTAACCTAGTTTATCAACTCAAGAAGTCTCTCTATGGTTTGAATCAAGCTCCTAGAACTTGGTACGCTAAGAGTGACAATTTCTTTCTTCGACCCGGTTTTAAACTTTGTGAATCTGATCACAACTTATATGTACTCCATACTCATGGAAACACCTTGATTATTGTTGTATATGTTGATGACCTTGTCATAACTGGTATTAATATTGACGTAATTCTTAGATTGAAGAAGCAACTTGTTGACTCATTTGACATGAAAGATCTTGGCATTCTGCATTATTTTTTGGGTCTTCAAGTATTACCATTATTTGATGGTTTTTTTTTTTTTCAATCTAAATATGTAATGGATATTTTGACATATTTAATATTTCATAGTGTAAGCCATGTGCTACTACTTCTCAATTTGGAGTAAAAATGAGAAAAACTTGTCAAACTCCCAAAGTCGATGCTACACTTTATCGAAAAATGGTTGGAAATCCCATTTATATTACTCACAATCGACCTAACATGTCCTTTGTTGTTAATGTGGTTTATTAGTTTATGAAGGATCCCAAAGAAATCCACTGGAAAGAAGTAAAAATAATTTCCCGTTATCTCAAGGGTACCACTCATTTTGGTATCCAATATTGTCAAAGTTTAGATTTACTAATTCGTCTTCACCGACTCTGACTAGGCTAGTGACAGTGATGATCGGAAGCCCACTTCTGGCTATGTGTTTCACTTCAGCACTAGACCATTGGTTTGGTTGTGCATAAAACATAAGGTAGTCTCCTTGTCAAATACAAAAGAAGAATATTGTGGCATCGTTCATGCAAGTACAAAGGTAGTCTGGATTCACCAACTTCTGGGTGAACTTGGATTTCCTGTTTAGACCTTGAATACCATCTACTATGACATTAAGAGTGTCATTCAAGTTGTTGTAAATCCTATTTCTCATAGTAAAATGAAGCATGTTTGGCTCCATGCTCACTATTTGAGATAGTTGGTTCATGAGAACGTTGTCTCTCTTGTTTATTGCATAACATATGATCAAGTAGTTGATATCATAGCTAAACCATTATCTAAAGCTAGTTTTATCAATATCCATAAAATACTTGGGATTTAAGAAGCTACAACTATGGGGGGTGTCCTACTGATGCAATTTCACCTCGTGAATATCTAGAGCCATGTGCTAATGGGGGGGGGTGTAGGAACATCAAGTTCTAAGGGTTAATCACACTTCTCTTGGAATCAATCGGTTGGGAGTTCGACCTACATCTGGAAAAATTTTGTTTGGCGATTGATCAGATATCTACATCAATCGGTATAGTAATCGACAAGATTTTCGGTCGGTCAGTGGATCGACCAGTCAAGAAATCAACTACGAGTTGGATGCATGGATGGTCAGGTCGAGCATTCTTGTCGAGCTGACTAGACAACACATATTTGATGGAGTCAAATCTAAGCACCAATGGTTATATGTGGACACGATCTTCTCGATTCCAATAAAATTGGTTAGGTCTTGAAGCTATAAATAGAAAAATTGATGGCTCATTATTATCATGGTTGTTTTTGTGTACAAGATTTCCAACATGATTTGTGATGTTTTGATCACAATGCATTGTGCTTAAGTGTTATAACGATGTCTCTAGACACCACCTTTTATATTTGAAACTTGTTCCTCTTCGATTATATACAATTTGGATTATATATTTCATATAATGTTACACCCAATCCCCAAAAAAATCTACATGCCTATAATCCTTTATCACTTTTATACTAATCTTGCCATTATCCTTCAGTCTATTGAGCCTAGTCTATAGTCCACATAGGAGATAAGAGGAGTGGATGAAATCAATTTCTAGATCTAAGTTGTCACCTCCTACATTCTAGAAAATTTGTCCCCAACAAAAAAAATTGGTTTAGGACTCTTCCTTGCCATCTTTCACTCATGAAAAAAGGGATAATTCGAATGGGAAAAGAGAGTTGATTTTTGGAGAATATAGAAGAGAGGAAAACAAAGTTTTTTCTTAGAAAAAGAAGGCTTCATACTATGGGATGGAACAACCATGAAATAAATCCATTAGAACCTTAAGAAGAGCCAAGAACTAAGAAAATTTTGCTAGAGTTAATGGAAAACAACTTGGACCTTTTTATTCCTACATTGAAAATACTAGAGGGAGGGACTTCTAAGGTACTATGGAGAAGAGAAGGAATATTTCTCCTTTTTTTGTATGGGGTAGGTAATGTGGGTACCAAAGAGTTGTTCTATTTTCAAAACCTCAGTGGTGAGATACTTGGTTAATAATCTTCTTTCTCTTGTTATAGAGAGACTACCTTGAGAATTCTACATTATTCCGATTTTCCCTTATGGTATCATAGCTTGGATAGGAAGTGGTATCCACAGAGGACTACCTACAGTCTGGTGGAAAATTGCAATGTCTCAATTAGTTGCTTGGCCTTCAGTATCCAACACAAATATGTACTTCATATTTCTCTAGAAGTTTGTCATTATTTTTGGTATAAGAAATATTTTACTTATGAATAGTTGTAATTAATTCCTACAGACTTTATAGCTCCATTTTTTTTCTATTATGATTTTACTACCAAGGGGTTGAATTTAAGAAAAGTAGTTATAGTCTATAGAATTTTTTTTTTGTATTGACTCATTTCACGAATGAGTTGGTTAGCTATAGAAAATCTTTAATGGAAAATATAGATATCCCATTAGTTTCAAACCCACAAAATATGTGGTTAAACTCGAAGATAGCTTGAAATTTGTTGCTCAATGTTTATTGGTTAAGTTTATCTTTGCAAAGAAAAGTTGTAGCCTTACAGGGAATACAACCAACTTGCGGATACCCTGTCAAAGGAGGCTTTGTATTTGGATGATGGATTACTGGTGATCAATGAATTNNNNTTTCATGGTCGATCTATTGAAACTATTGATGGTAACATTATTTGTTTGTCTTATGAATACAAGTAATGTAACGATTAATGAAGAGTGATAAATTTTATGTGTTTTTGTCTCTATTGATCAGTCCATGTCTAGTTATATCTGGTTTAAAATGTTATGAATAGTCATGTTTATTAATCCAAAGATGTTATCGATGTGCCAGCTGCTTTTTGTATATTTTAATTCTCATGAATAACAAATATACTTATTTTTTCTTCGGAAAAAAAAAGTCATGGCCTATTGAATCCATGCTTACTATATGCATATCTATGGCGATTGGAGAAGGCTTATCCATGCTTACTCTATACATACGTAGGGAATATGTTAAATTTGTGCCAGAGTGAGAGAACTCATGTTGTACGTAGTTATATTCTTCTCCTCACTATGGTCATTCAAAATATTGCTTTCCATATGTATACTTCGTCACTTGGATCAAGGGTGGCAAGGTTGGAAACCTATATTTTATTGGCATTTGTACCACTGGTTCCCTTCTATGTTCCACCCATTATAGGGATATCTTTAGTAGGGAAATAATAATATTAATTCCATCTAGGGAATTATCACTGACAAATATAAAAGAGTTTCATAGAGCAGTGGAATTTCTCCTCGAGCATCCACAAATTTTGACATCACGTGGGATGTTGGAATTTTTCTTAAATATTATAGATGTCATTGTTGCAATGGAGCTTCAAGTTTCACTTATGAAGGTGCAATTATTTGGTATAATATGTGTATGATCATGTTCTTTGTCACCTTGTTTTCATGATATATGCTCGTTTTTGGGATTCTTTTAATGGAAAAGAAAAAATTATTTTCAGATGATTAATATCAATATCCAAGGAAGTATCTCTACCTCCTATTTTCCTCCTTGTCTCTATTCATTGGATACTAGGTTTGGAGAGTCTTTCTTTGTAGAAGGAAATGAAATATTTCCTTATCTCTATGACCTCTAGCTTATACCCATCAGGTTTTTATCTATTTTGGTGTTTAGTTACATGAAAGGGGATTCTCATAGTTATTGTGAGGATGAGATGCAATGTTCGTGATGAATATAATTTCTTGTTCAAAGTGGTGTTTATTGGAGATTCAGGAGTAGGGAATTCAAATCTTCTTTCCAGATTTACTCATAAAGTGTCCTCACTAGATTTCAAATCTACCATCGATGTGGAGTTTGCAACTCAAACAATCCAGGTAGATATGGGATATAGTTGGCCAAGGGAGGTACCTAGAAATCACAAGTGCATATTACAAAGATGTTTTGGGATCCTTGTTATTGTATGATATTATAAAGAATTCCACTTTTAATAACATGAAGCAGTGGATCTAAGAAATGAGAGACTTTTTTCATGTTGGTGGGTAATAAATCTAACTTGAACCATCTCAGGGTTGTGCCAATATATGAGGCACATGATTTTGCTAAAAAAATAGGTTATTTCTTTCATGGAAACATTTTCATTGGAGTATACAACTGTGGAGAAATATTTTCAATCTATTCTTAATGAAATCTATGACACTGTGAAAAGGAAGTCACTTGCAGTAGAGTAGGCAACCTTGGTTGGTCCTAGTCATGGAACTCCACTTATTGTTCACATCAACATAGAATAATGGAAGTCTAGTAGAAGAGTGGATGAAGAGCGTTGGTTTGAGAACATATATTATATTTTCCTTTACCTAACCTTTTGTCATATGTAGATAAGTACAAGATGGGAAAAATATTTCTGGACTAAATTATGACTTTTCATATGGGTATATCAAATAGGAAATATACATGGATGTACTAATGGAGGGAATAACAATGCATCAACACTAATAATTGGATCCCATTCAGTAATAACACTAGATCTGAAATCTGATGTTTATAATCAGTTGAAACCAGTCTGTATGTTGAGACAACGTTTTGCCAATATTACCTAACTCTTTGTTGACTACATGAAACCGAGCTACTTCCATGACTAAATTCTTTGTTCCTTTCAAAATTTCACGAAAAATCCTCTTTTACATGTTTTAGTCTTGTTCTAGCAGTTGGGGACATGTCAATATTGAATGATACTCTCAAGAATCCCTATGATCAATATGGATGTCCTTCCACTAAACAATGCATGGCTAGAAAAATAGATCAAAAAGAGAATCTAAAATTTTATATCTTTCATACTAGTTTAGGATTGATTTGACGTTACAAATGCTGCAAACACTCAAAGGATAACAAAATGAAGTCTTCACTCACTACTAATATACAAGTTCCTTTGTCCCCGAGGTGTAGGACAGTCGGTGACGGAGTGTGTTGTTAAGCCACTCCGTGATGTTAAAGTCACCGGTTCGAAACCTGCGGGGACAAAAAATCCAATCATGTTAAGGGTTGGTGTGGCTCAGGCCGGGTGCGATCC
>SNQJ01S0052681.1:2189-12977 GCA_010110895.2 Picea sitchensis | reverse complement strand
GGTGTGGCTCAGGCCGGGTGCGATCCCCGGGTGATTTTGACGGCTTAGATGCCCCTGAGTCATGGTTTCTCAAGCCACAGGTTAATCGCAGGTCCTGCACAAATTAACAAACAAAAAAATATATATACAAGTTCCTTTAGCAATAAACAATAGCCACTCAAAAGAGATAGGACATTGATTACATTTGATTACATTGGCCTCCTAACTTCTATGTCATTGAAATATTTTTACCTCTCTATATTTATCATCCTTCTTTAAATCTTAAAATGTAATCTATACCACTATTTACACACCAAATTAATAGTTCGATTTGTATGGATTCTATAAATGAAAGGTGTAACCATTTTTGTCTTCTAGTGAATGTCAACCAACCACCACTAGTTAATCATTAGTGTGGATCATTAGTTCCTTGACTTTTTATTCCTTGTTGTTTTAGGGAAAACCACGTATAATTTTGTAAGAACATACTATACATACTTCTTTCCAACTTGATCATTTTCTTACAATGTCATGTTGTAAATAGTGTATAATAAGAAGGTGTCTCCACTATTGCATTAGACTTCCAAGAATTTTTTATGACAAAATGTTAAACGAGAGTATTAAAAGTTTTGATAATAAAATGTAAAATGATATTGAAAGGGGAAGTATAATACTCGTATAATATTTTAAGACCTTATGGCTAATCACAATGCATGGGATATAACAATGATCATTTTTCATAGTACATGTGAGTGTGAATACTGTCTTCATTGCATAGTGGCATGTTGACTTTGACTGGAATTGTGATACTTTCCTTGTGAAAGCTGTAGCTTCTTCAGACAATTGGATGGTATCTTTTCAATCCATAGAATGTCTCCAACCTAGAAGTCTTTATAGAGACTCTTCAGGACCCACTAAGCAATTTGCCAACTTAAGTAGGCACTGGATCTAAATTATATGCTTCCAGAAAACCTTTCTAAATATTTACGCTATCGGTTCCACTAGAGATACATCTACTGACATCTGCATGACATGTATGTCACTAACAACTACTACTATTTTAGCACTTTATGATGGAAGGAAAGAAGTGTAGTATAGGTTACGAAGCTGTAGAATATGCCAGTGGTCGCACCATCGAGTAATATTATGCATTGAAAAAACATACCACAATTTATGTGGTGTTGTTTGGGGCTCACTTCTCGGGCTATTGGTATGCTTATTTACAACTTGAAAAAGCTTTAATATATGCAGGTATTGCATTAGCATATGATTATATGACCTAGTTTTTCATGCATTCTTTTTGGCTATAATAGAACACCTACTGAGGTGGGTGAAAGATGTTATCCTAGTAAAATATATACCAAAGAAAGCTATGGACATGCAACACAAGTGTTAGTATATTGCCTTTGCATGGAAAGAATGGCGCCCACCAACAACTTTCGAGGAAGGACGAGAAGTAAGAAAAAGAATGATGCGAGAGTGGGAAGTGCTAGTTAAGCAGTAGTAAAGTCAAAAGGTCAAAAGGTGGTGACATTAGTGAAGCACTAGTGAAAGAAAAAGGTGAGAAGCAGCCATGATAGGGTAAACTATGGAATAAAAGAAGAAAAAGGAAGGAGACAATGAGGAAGGGACCCCGCAACTATAGTCTATAGGATGAGAAGACCTAGACCAATGTCTCAAGGGAGAGGCACAACAATAAGATTCATCTCAAGTTGAGTCTTACCTGACATAATGACCTAGAGAAAGCCAATCATCACTAAGGCAAACATGGTGAGAGGAAACCAAAAGGGGGAAGAGAGAGAAGATGAGCTAAGAAAGACTACCCCATATAGGAGAGGAGAGGAGGCTAAAAAGGTGAAGAAAAGGTGTTGTTAATTTCATAAGGGACACTAACAATGGAAGGCCCTATCCTCACAAAGATCACATTCTCAAACATGGCTTGATTCAAATCATATTAAAATATGGGAATATTTTGAGGTTTGTGTAATCACAAGCCACCAATGTAAGACTATGAAGAGAAGGCAAGGCTTGCCGCGAGTATCTGGAGGATGTAAGTGTGAGGAGAAGAAATGTGAGTAGGGGGAGGAGAGATTTCCCTAAGAATATCATGGTAGGTGAGAGGAGGAGAAGGATCAAGAGAATAAAATGTAGGCTAAGCTAGGAAAAGAGTATGATCTACATAGGTGGACTTTAGAGGTTGATTGGGAGGAGGAGGAAGCTTCATCAAAGCCACAAAATTTCACAAAGGAGACCAAGGGATGGTACTTGGTTTCAATGTTAAATAGGGGAACGAATGAAGTGGCATCTCACTAAATGGAATAAGTCTTGCCTTCATGAAGAACAAGAGAGCACCTGTGAACCTATAAGGGGATGGCCATCATTGCATCCAACCATGGGTGACCAAGGTGGATGTTATACTCCAAGTCTCTTTGAAGTACTAAAAAGTGATGTACAATATCTTGTGGCCAAGACTCAAGGCGACCATAATATCTTTGATATATTTTTTCTTAGATGTGTTGAATCCTTAAAGGGTCCAACAATCAAAATAGAAGCATTTAGCACCAAGAAAATGACACACAAGAGCTATTTTGATGTTTTGGGTATATCCCATATCAATGATAGCTCATTTGATCTTGAGTCATTGTGACAATTCTAGATGAAGAACATGTTTACCATATTGACCTTGTGTTCTTCTAGGGAAGGAATGGGAGAGAGATCAAAGGAGAGATAAGGGGATTCATCTTGGGTGAGCTTAAGGGAGAGATCATAGAGGGATTTGTTATAATTAATGTTTTCTTTAAAGTTAGATGTGTTGAATTGCACAGATTTGTATGAGTCGTCAACCGATCTTGACGTCGTAGATCCCTTTCCCATGGATTGAGCAAAATTTTTGTGAGCCACTTGTCCCTTGTGAATGAGGAAAAGAGCTTGCAAAGGGGATTTATTTGTGCATGTGGAGGAGAAGAAGAGCATGCATGTAGAGGATCCTGCAACCGTGCATAGAGTTATTTAACTCATCGTGTACTGTATGTACAAAAATTTGAAAGCACGGATCCGTGACCTTCGAACAAGGTGACATGGATGAAGAGTTTGTGCTTATGACCATTCGATATAAAGAGGTGGAATCTTATGCCACCGAGAGACTGGTTTTTCTAAGACAAGAAGGCAGCATGCCAAGAAACATAACATTTTTCTAGATTCCATTGGATCGCTTTTCGGATTCAATGACAATCTTCAGTGGACAGACGTTGACACTATTGTTAGTTGTGAGCATGATGTTGTCAAGAAGGTCCACTCTGGGCACATGTGGGAAAGGTGCAGCACGTGAACATGGAATCTTAGGTCATGGTTTTAACTGATTTTTTATTATTATTTTAAAATAGTTATATTAAGTCTTTAAAAGAAGAGGTAATGAGTAATTAGTGATAAATAAATTTATTTTTTAAATTGTTTATCCTTGGATTGTTAAAGCCAAATTAAGAACTAATCATAGAACATAGTAACATAATTGATTCTTGACCTAATTCATGTTGATTTTTCACTACGCTAGACTCAAGCATGAAATTTATTCCAATTTTAGCATTTTACTTGAACCATAGACATTTGCAGTTACACCATAAACAATTTTCTACAGTAACCAAGATCACAAGAAGAAATACCATGCACAAGTACACAAGAAGTATCCTAGGAAACCCTTCTCAAGAAGAGAAGAAAACCCAGCCAATCCTTTTCTATATTCTTCAAGAGAAAGACCTCCAACACCATAAACCTAGCACACAAAAGGGTGCTCAAAAAACCAAGAAGACTAGCACCCAAGAGAGGTGCACACTTCATCCCTAGAACAAGTACTTGCTGAAATTTCCAAACTCACTTGTGTGTTGTTGTTTCCTCAGTGGGGAAATCACCTTTGCTTATATTAGACTGGACACATCAAAAGAGGTTTCTATTGGCACAACAGGGCCGACCTCAATAACTCAAAATATAATTAATAATTACCATATTAATTATCTTTTACATTAATTACCTTTCACTTTATGGTGGGGCTGACCTGTACCATTTACATCATAATTAGGGTTACAAGTAAGTCTGACTCTTAGACAATATAGCAAGGGATCTCACACATCCACTAGTGCTCAGCCACTAGGGGCACATCCACCTGTGCTCAGCCACAGGGACGTCCAAGTCAACAGATCTCTATCTCACCGTGTCTCACAGGAGAATCATCAGAATACACACTCACTAGTTCTCAGCCACCAGGATCATGTCCACTTGTGCTCAACCACGGGAATGTCCTACTCAATAGATCTCTATCTCACCGAGTCTCACGGGAGAATCATATGGAGTATCACATAATATCAACCTTGTGCACAGAGGAGAACAATAAACCCATAACATGGGCTCCTTCACCCCTCACAGGGGTACACATCATTTCATCTCAAACGATACACCCATCTCATGGGCATCTTCCCTTCTCAGGGGCACACAACATTTCATCTCCATCTCAGAGAGAACGACACACAACTAGTGGGCATATTCCCTACACAGGGGCACACATCGTTCCACCTCCATCTCAGAGAGGAACTACACACCCATCTCATGGGCACACCCAACTCATGGGCTCTCTCTCAGGCCGACTCACTCATTCTGTGTCCTAGAGGATGTCTCACGCAACTGTAATCATCAACACTCCCTCTCATCTAGGGAGGCATTCTCCATCGGGCCAAGTCTCTCATGGAAGTACTCGAACTTCGTCTTGGCTGTAATCATCAACACTCCCTCTCAGCTAGGGAGGTAGTCTCCACCAGGCCAAGTCTCTCATGGAAGTACTCAAACTTCATCTTGGCAAGCAGTTTGGTGAAGATATATGCAATCTTCTCATGGGTATGAAGGTATTGCACATGTATTTCTTTCCTCTGCACCATGTCTCTGATATATGATATTTTATCTCAATGTGTTTCGATCTATCATGAAACACAGGGTGCTCAGAGTGCTTCACACATCTCTGGTTATGACAATGAATAATGGTAGGATCCATCTCATGATCAAATAAATCTTTCAAAAGTTTTTGAATCCACACTGCTTCGCGGACTGCCACACTCAATGCTATATACTCTACTTCTACGATACTCAAGGCCACAGAGCTTTGTTTCCTGCTACACTAGGAAACCATGGAAAATCCCAAGGTAAAGCAACAACCAGAGGTGCTCTTCTGATCCATTGAGCTCCCTTCCCAATCTGCATCGATGTATCCCTACAAACTCAAGTCTACACTGGAGGCATATCTCAGGCCATATCCAACTGTGCCTCGTAGGTATATCAACACAACTTTCACTGCTATCCAATGAGTCTTTCTCGGCTGAATCATGAAATGACTAAGTACATTCACTACATATCATATATCAGGTCTGGTGTTAACCAAATACATCAATGATACAATCAGTTGTCGGTACAAGTGTCGATCAATCTTGCCTAAATCAGCATCATTCATTTTCTTCAAATCCATCACCATTGGTGTAGGCATGGATTTGCCTTTTTTCATATTGAACTTCTTCAATATATCCACTATATATTTTCCTTGACTCAAGAAAATCTCATCAATCCTCTTCCATACTTCTAGTCCCAAGAAGTAGTGCATCATACCTAGATCCTTCATCTCAAATTTAGCAGTCAATGCTTGCTTGCATTCAACAATGAGTCTCTCTGAGCCGATGAGGAATAGGTCATCCACATACACGACCAAGATTAAGCACTTGTTTCCAACAATGTGATAATATAGGTTTGGATCAACAACACTCTTGCTGAATCCCAAACTCATCATGAATCCATCCATTTTCTCATACCAAACACGAGGTGCTTGCTTTAGTCCATATAGTGATTTCTTCCACCTACACACATGAGATTTCTCGTTGTGTATCACGAATCCTTCTGGCTGCTCGATATAAACTTCTTCCTCAGTATCACCATTGAGAAAGTTTGTCTTTACATCCATCTGATGTAGTTTCCAACCCATGGATGCAACTAGTGAAATGATAGTATGGATGGAAGTGTATCTGGCTACTGGAGAAAATGTCTCATCATAGTCAACTCCCTCTACTTGTGAGAATCCTATGGCTACAAATATCTCTTTTTATTTCTCGATACTTCCATCAATTGCATGTTTGATCTTATAGATCCACTTGGAAGTCACTACAAACTTCCCTTCTGGTCCCGGAACGATATCCCATACATAATTCTTCAAAATAGATTGATATTCTTCTATCATGGAATCTTTCTATACCTGTTCACCTGTCGCTTCTCCATGAAAAGAAGGCTCAGAATCAATGATGTGGCTCATGGTTAAAAGGTAGCTCAAAATTCTCTTTGGTCTCTTTCTCTCTCGGGATGTGCCTTGAGGGGTTGTATGTCCCTCTGCCTCCTGCAAAGTTTGTCGAGCCCATGAAGGCCTTTTATGTTGTACTGCAATATATCTGGGCATATCAAATGGAGCAACTAGATCAGCTGGGACAACTGGATCAACTGGAATAATGTTTGTCTCCCTCTTAATTGTTGAAGGGAGAGAAGGTATTGTCTCACTATCAATCTCCATCTGATATTCTCTAGATCTTTGAAATGCTATCTCTTCTTCCAATGTAACATCTCTTCTTATCTCAATATGTCTCTAACCAGGGATATAGATCCGATATGCCTTCAGAGATTCACTGTATCCCACAAATGTACCCCTTCTCCGTGAAGGGTCTAGCTTGGATCTCTTTTCTTTGGGTACATGAAAATATATTAGGCACCCAAATATCCTGAACAGTCCAATCTCAGGCTTCACTCTGGTGAAGGATTCTTTTGGAGTTATGTTCTTCAATATCTGGTAAGGATTCCTGTTCTGAACATATATTGTTGTCATACATGCTTATGCCTATAGAGTCATAGGTAGACTATGATCATGTATCATTGCTTTGGTTTCTTCAATGATGGTTTTGTTCTTCCTCCTTCTCAAATAGTTTTGACTCCCTCTGAAGTATGAAGGATAAACATCTTCCTTTGTCGTTAACCTTCCTGGAACAAGAAAACAAACGAAAGGAAACAAGACAAGAATATCTCCTAGAGGAGAATAATGAGTACATCACTAGAATCAAAACAATTTAAGGATTGTTGTCACAGCTACAACGCCTACTTGTAATGTAGAAAAATTATAAATTTAGGTTAGAGGCATGATAATTAAAACAATCAAACCTAGATTCTTCACTTCCAGTTTGTTTTTCCTCTGAATGCACCGAGATCCCTTTGGATCCATGATTTCAGCAAAGGTTCCTTCCTCGTACAAGTACCCTCATGACAATGATACAAATAATATATACAAGTGCATACCTGAGAGTGATGATATGATTTCTCCAATGGTACCTATCTGATCTCTGGTCTCTGAAATCTTCATGAAGAAGATAGTAACGGTGTCACCTTTTTTCATCTTGATATTTTGAATTTGGCCTTTCAATGTAAGCTCTTGAGTAGATGATTATCTTCCTTTCCTTGATGCCATGTTCTTTCCTTTATTCCTTCTCTTCATCGGTAGTTGTCTCAGGTAAAGATTTGTATATCACCCACAATAGATCTTCCTCTTCAAGAGTTATCTGAAGTCTTGACTTCCAGGAACTGAAATTGCTTGATCCATTAAGCCTATCTTCCACCAAGGTTCTTTTCATCATATTTTCAGATTCTTCACAAACCCTTGTCAACTGGGCTAGAAAACCTAACGGCTAAGATAGTATAGAAACCTTAGGTTTTGTTGGACTTATGAATGTCAACACTAAGCCTTGAAATTCAAAAGAACACTGGTGAGCTGAAAATATCCTTCAATGAGCTGCAGAAACCCTAGGTCTGAATTTTCTGCAGAAAATTGCGAAACCCTAGGGACAAAAATCCAAAATTCTCATAATTTCACTCTGAGAGTCTTTGGAGGTGCACTAAAGGAGGTCGTACTCTCCTATGCCAATTTATCCCCAACATCCAAGTATAAAGTGTTTAAATTGAAAAAGAAGGAGGGTCATATGGAATTGCAGAAAACCCTAGAGGGTTGTACGGAATTGCAGAAAGGATGATGGTTGGCTTTAATTGTTGTGAAATGGGTTCTTCAATACCTATGTTATGATACCATGTTTATTTTTCACTAGGCTAGGCTCAAGCATGAAATTTATTCCAATTTTAGCATTTTACTTGAACCATAGACATTTGCAATTACATCATAACCAATTTGCTACAATAACGAATATCACAAGAAGAAATATCATGCACAAGTACACAAGAAGTATCCTGGGAAACCCTTCTCAAAAAGGGAAGAAAACCCAACCAATCCTTTGCTATATTCTTCAAGAGAAGACCTCCAACACCATAAACCTAGCACACAAAAGGGTGCTCACAAAACCAAGAAAACTAGCACCCAAGAGAGGTGCACACTTCACCCCTAGAACAAGTACCTGTTGAAATTTACAAACTCACATGTGTGTTGTTGTTTCATCAATGGGGAAATCACCTTTATTTATATTAGACTGGACACATCAAAAGAGGTATCTATTGGCACAACAGGGCCGACCTCAATAACTGAAAATATAATTAATAATTACCATATTAATTATCTTTTACATTAATTATCTTTCACTTTATGGTAGGGCCGACCTGTACCCTTTACATCACAATTAGGGTTATAGGTAAGTATGATTCTTAGACAATATATCAAGGGATCTCACACACCCACTAGTGCTCAGCCACTAGGGGCACGTCCACCCATGCTCAGCCATAGGGACGTCCAAGTCAACAGATCTCTATCTGATTGTGTCTCATAGGAGAGTCATTAGAATACACACTCACTAGTGCTCAGCCACTAGGATCACGCCCACCTGTGCTCAACCACAAGAAATTCCTACTCAACAGATATCTATCTCACTAAGTCTCACATTAGAACCATCTAGAGTATCACATCATATAAACTCTCTGCACAGAGGAGAACAATAAACCCATCACATGGGCTCCTTCACCCCTCATAGGGGTACACATTGTTTCATCTAAAATGATACACCCATCTCATGGGCATCTTCCCTTCTCAGGGGCATACATTGTTTCATGTATGTCTCAAAGAGAACGACACACCCAACTCATGGGAATCTTCCCTACACAGGGGAACACAACGTTCCATCTTCGTCTCAGAGAGGAACTGCACACCCATCACATGGGCACACCCAACTCATGGGCTCTCTCTCAAGCCGACTCACTTAGTCTTTGTCCTAGAGGATGTCTCACACAGTTGTAATCATCAACACTTCGGTGCCACAAGAACACATCGTTGGTTTGATTATGTCTATAGTCTGTTATAAGTTGGTGGTTCTTGTTGTACTACGATGCTCCAAGAACAATGGTTATTGGTTATCTTTGTGTGTTTGTGAGTTTGTGTATGTGAAAAAGGTCAGGTTGTATGATTGACTCTTGGATACATTCAATATCTAGAATGCTTTCCTATATAACTGACGAATACATCGAGTTATGTATCTTGAAAGATGAAAGTATTTCAATAGGATGATTCAATATCTAGACTATTTTTCAAAGTATGTCAAGAATAGTTTATCATTACAAAAACATCATTGATGGTCAAAACTGATTGAGTCTTCAATGAATCAAGTGGTAGCTCGAATGAAAGGTTGTGAGAAAGAGCGTTGTCTATGAGATTTCAAAAGTGGATCAAGATGTTGATGAAGTCTAGACTAAACGACGATTAGAGTCCAAAAACATTTTGATGTGATTTCAGTATTGTTATTTGTGATGTAAGCATTGAGGGAGGGTGTTAGATTTAATTCTTACTTTAGAGTTGGTTTGGGTTTGTTATATCTAGTTAGTTGTGAAGGATCTTCTCCAACTATTAGATTATATATATGTGTGTAGTTGAGATATTTTCTGATGATCTTGTTGTGTAGTTGAGGAAAGCATTCATGTATAAATATGTGCTTGATTGAACAATAAAAATATGTATAATAGCTTTGGTATGTATACAACATGTCTACTCTCCACTATTTTATCAGGATTTGATCATGCAATCCCTCTAGTTAGAACATCACTAGAGAATGTGATTGTAGGACATGCTTGAGAAATGAGAGTGCAAGTTTTGAATTAGCAAGGTGGAGGAGGATGTAGGTGATTACCTAGCATGGGTAATGAGGGAGAAGAGAGGCTAGAGGACTCATAAGGATCTTCCCGTTAGGTTTAGGTGATGGCTCTAATCTAGTGATCAGATAGAGGATGATTGGCATTGATGGTGTTAAGGGTAGGTTCATGAATAGGTTGATCTTGGGAGAGACCTACCCAGTGTGCCAAAAGGATGGTATTGAATTCAATGAGGTCATATAAGGAATACAATTGAGGGTTTTCCCTTTCGGGGAAAGGAATAATTAATACAACTCCAAGCCAATATGAGGAAGTTCCCAATTCACCAAGAGCCTTTTTGATAAAAATGAATTATTTTTGAAACTTTGGGAATAGGATGGATGGAAGAAGGGTCAATGGTTGATTTCCCATTCTTCTTACGAGATTAAGAAACAACCTCTTCTTCATCCTTGTTATAAGAGTTGAAATATATATAGGGGGGATCCTCATTCTTTTTATTACAATACTTTGGAGGGTCATGTTTCTTACTTGGCATTTACATTTGCCACAAAATTTTTAGGTTTAGGTGGTGTATCAATTTAGACTTTGTTCTTGTTTAACTATTTTCATGTTTTTGACATTCTTTTGTATTATGAGTGTCATGTGTTTGGTATTTAACCCACTTTATAATAT
>SNQJ01S0052679.1:6410-19105 GCA_010110895.2 Picea sitchensis | reverse complement strand
AAAAAAAAAAAAATCTAACAGGGCATCATCATTGTGAAGGTTTTTGAGGGGGCACCATTTATAAGAATAGAGAAAAAAGCAGTGGATGTAAGCTTTAGGATCCAATTAATCTAGTTTGAATGGAAGCCGAAAGCCATTAGGATGTTTTTCAAGTATTGTCAGCTTATGGTATCAAAGGCCTTTATGAAGTCAAGTTTAATAAGCATGCCAGGTATGTGAGAAGATTTGAGAGAGTGTATTGCTTCGTGAGTAAGAATCACACTATCAAGGATTTGTCTACCCTCCACATAACCTGATTGCTCATTCGAAATTATAAAAAGGGAGGATATGTTTAAGTCGGAGAGAAATTACCTTGGTTATGATCTTGTAAATGACATTACAAAGGGTGATGGGTCTGAACTGCTTAGGATGTGAGACACCTTCTTCTTTGGGGATGAGAGTTAGGAAAGTGGCATTGAGAGTTGGAAGGATATTCTGAGAGCGGCATGAGTCTTCGACTAGTTGCCAGACCTTTTTCCGAACCATCGACCAACAATGATGAAAGAAGTCAATGGTAAAACCGTTCGGGCATGGAGCTTTTCCAATCGACATTTCTTTCATTGCTTGATCTACTTCTTCAATAGAGATCAGTTGGAGGGGAGTTGTATTCTGATTTTCACTTATATTGGTTGGGATGTGTTTGATGATTTTATCTTATGGCATTAGAGCGATGTGGCCAGGGCTCAATGAGTAAAGATTTGTAGTAGTTGATTAGTGCTTGGTCTATGCTTACATGATACAAGATGGATTGGCCTTGTGCGTTTTCCAATCTTGTGATTCTAAAGTATAAAATATATTAATATTATAAAATACATTAATATATTAAAATATATATTTAAAATATATTAAAAAATTAAAATTAAAAATATTAATATTAATTTATTTTATATTATATTAATATATTTTATAAATATTACAACCTCCATAACCACTACATTATTTTTGTGATGTATTAATTAAAGCTAGAGCAAATCCAAACATAACAAATTCAAACACACACACACACACACACACACACACACATATATATTAATATTAGAAAATATATTAATATATAATAAAATATTTCATTTTTTAAATATATTAAAAATTTAATTTTTTTTCCTCGGAAAAAATCGTAATTCTATTCATCCGTAGAGAACCAAATTACATTTTGTAGGTGCTGAAAGCACATGCCCAATACTTGGGAAAACTATGAGAAGTGTCAGTAGCCAGAAATGACCAAAAGTAAAAAAAACGACATATGATGAACAAAATATGGAGCCGGGGAATAAACCCAAAAGGAGGCAGAAAAAAGCCAAGAGGCCTCAAGAAAAATCCTATGCAAATGAACCCTAGAGAGTGAACACCACAAAAAAACCCCGAGATCAAACAGATGAGGACTGAGAGGAAATGAGCCCATAAAAAGAACCAGCAGACCACGACACCAGTGAAGACCCTTCCAAAAAGCAAAACGGCTTAGAACCAAGGAGTTGCACGCCCACATGAAGGACCTCAAAGTGTTGTTCAGAGCAACAACATTGCACACCCAATACTGGACCTCAAAGCTCTGACCACATCCTCATACTGATAATAGAAAGAGAAATCCACGGGCCCCAACCCAAAGAAGCTCTGATCCAATCTTCCTTCAAACCCTGAGCAAACTGGAGCCACTGGGGAATGGCGCCGCCACTGTAAAAAATAGTTTGAGCCCCAACCTCACAAGGAGAAGGGACCTGTCGCCAACCAACCCTGAGACCAAGACGAAGAGTATATTGTAAACCCCAGTCCCCCAGAATATAGCCTGCAATGCAAGGGGCCAGGTGAAACCAGTCGGGAGTTGCATAGACAAGAGAAGATAGAACTGGATCTGGATTCGCAGACATACACCCGAAGATCCTCCAGCTCAACGGATCTACAATCTAATGCACAAGACGACATCACCTCAAGAAGCCCACCAAGCAACTCCTCAATTGGCGACGAGAACAACAATCCCCCTATCATAAACAAAATGTTGCAAGAAGAAGAAACATAGCTCCCAATCACCCCAGCGAACCAGCGTGAGCTAATCATGGACAGATCAGAGAAAAAAACCCCTCAACAGGCAAAGAGAAAGGTCGACTGACAAAGAAAGGAAATTTCGAAGTTATTTGCTGGAGAATCCACAGTTGGTGTCATTTTTTCATCGACGTTTCGAATCCGAATCGGGATTCATCATCAGGACTAATCGTCAATTTGAAAGTTTGTTGATCTTAATCCATTAATATAAGATAACCAAGTCGACTATCTATATACCCTATTTGTAGGGCTAAATAAAATAGTAAAGAAAGGAAAGTAAAAAAAACGCAGGGAGGGGNATCTTTGTTAATAAAGGTATATATATTAATAACCAACATAGATTTATCTTAACCTCCGATCTATCAAATGTCATGAAAACATTTTTTTAGAGTAAAAAACTTGAAAAATGTTTTTTTTTTTTTTTAAATTACTAGTGAATCGTTTAAGAATGACCTAGTTTGTCAACCCATTGTTATTATTTTTTTAAGTAAGAAGTTATGTATTACCTGTCATGAAACAAAATTACAGTATCGACCATGATATCGGGTTTTGANTGTGCTTGACGCAATAAAAGAGGTCGAAATGATTTTTTTTTTTAAATATATAAAATAAATAATAAATTTATTCTTCGTTAATAAAAATATATGATTTAAAATAAATAATAAATTTATCTTTGTTAATAAAGGTATATATATTAATAACCAACATAGATTTATCTTAACCTCCGATCTATCAAATGTCATGAAAACATTTTTTTAGAGTAAAAAACTTGAAAAATGTTTTTTTTTTTTTTAAATTACTAGTGAATCGTTTAAGAATGACCTAGTTTGTCAACCCATTGTTATTATTTTTTTAAGTAAGAAGTTATGTATTACCTGTCATGAAACAAAATTACAGTATCGACCATGATATCGGGTTTTGAATGTGTTGAGTTGCCCCGAAGGGAAACCAACTAAGCCTAATACTTGACTGTAAAAATCAATAATATTTAAACATACTTGTTTGAATCGCCCCATGGGGAAACCGATTCGACCGACCCATTCATGCATACTATAAACAAAAAAAGAGAGCATACTATGAACCGAAAAAAGTCTATCTTCTGACAGACCCAGAAGATTGATAGTGCTAGACTCCAACCGCCTATGAAGAATCTCCCAAAAACAACTAACATTTGTCAAAATAAAACAAGCAGTCTGACACCTATGCACCTGTCGACTTTCATGGTGTCTGGTGCGCTCGCTTGCTCTCAACTTCCTCTGCGCGTTGGTCTCGCTTGTCTTCGGCCTCCTCTGCGCGTTTGTCCACGTCTCGGTCATCCCCCCTGGAGATGTTGGGTCATTGGTGCCCGAATCTGGTGAGTGCAGGGAGAAGAGCAGGGTCGTGAGCATAGATTCAATTTGCTCTGCGTGTTGATCCAGGTGTTCCAACTGAAAACGAAGGTCATCGACGTCCTTACGGACTGTGAAGACCAAATCTTGAAGAATCGAGATCGAATCTCTGAGTCGCGGACACGAAGCACAATCTAGTTGGAGAAGAGCTTGGCTTCGAGGCGCTTCCAATTGTAATTCTTTCGTTTGAGCGTTGAACTCCTCCAGAGAAGGCCCAAAAGGTGGTGACGAGGGGGCCGAAGGAGGTGGCGAGGGAGCGAAGGGTGGTGGACTAGAAGGGCGTGCATGTGCTGGCTGTGAAGTCGAGGCTACATCCGGGAGAGGTCCAGGAGCAAAGCCCAGAGAATTCCCCTGAAGGTCAAACCATTCAACCCGACAAACCCATGGCGATGACATAGGCGAAAGACCACTTTGGCCTGGGGAGGACTGAGTGGATGACGGGGGTGAGGAACTAAGCGCGAGAGCGAAGGTGGGCAGGTGCCGACTAGCCATGACCACTTTGTTCTGGTACCAAAGAGCACCTCTCTTTGGCTTCCCGCGAAGACGAGGAATAACCAGGCGAACGTGAGGGTGAGGCAGAGATGCGAACAGGGAAACTCAGGTGGGCACCAGAGAAATCGACGGAGTGCAAGAGTAGCAGAAAGGAGAGGGTGATGGATGCAAACTGGAGGGAGGGGCGTCGCCATAAGAAGGAGATTGGAGAGTAATTGCACATGCACGCAGAAGGATCGGACAATGTACATCCTCCATTGCCATGACAGGAAGCCAACACAAGGTGCACAGGAGCATTTGGTTGCGATCACACAACAATGAAGAGTTGCAGAGCTCATAGGGAGGTAATAAAGGGAGGAGGGAGGTTGCAGGTGCTGTCACGTGGTCTGTGGAGAGGTGGCAGACACTGGGTTCTCATATGGACGCGTGGAACACTCTGACACCCCATCCAGGGGGCTATTTGTGCTGAGAGCCTTAGCGATGCAGTCCTGGAGGATGGGATGATCATTGGGGGTGGGGGACGTATAGAGGATATCTGGTCCTTCTAAAGCCACTCCAATATTAGCTAGTTTGTCTGCTACTTGATTGGCTTTCCTTCTCACATGTGAAGGAATGAGCACCAAGTGAGGTGTAATGAGAGCTGAAATGGCACTGAGTCCCGTGGTAAGTCGCCAACAAGGGGAGATGTTGTCCGGATCTGCTCCGTCGAGTATTTTTGCGAAAAGGCTGAGAATTATTTGTGAATCCCCCTCAATGATCAGTTTGTGGTGCCCATTGTCTTGAGCAAGTTGGAAGTCTTTAATGAGACCCCAGAGCTCAGTTGCGTTGTTTGTGTTGTGTCCAATGCTGCTAGTTGTGATAAGCATAATGTTTCCTTGACTATTGCGAAGAACCACTCCGAAGCCTGCAGGGCCCGAATTACCTTTGGAGGCTCCGTCAAAGTTTAATTTAATGAATCCTAAAGCTGGAGGAGACAAGTGTGAAGCGCTGCCTTTGGCTTGTGAACTTTGAGGCTTCCTTAAAAATTGTGGGTGGAAGTTGATGATCTATCTGTCCAAGAAATACTTTTCGTGGGGAGCACAAGACAACTCCTCTTTCCGGGGGTTTGTCAACCCATTATTATTCTGACATTTAAATTATAAATTATGATAAATTATTATTATTCTGACATTTAAATTATAAATTATGATAAATTTTACCAAACTGTAAACCCCCATTAATAATACATATATATATATATATATATATATATATACGAGACTCTCATCTAAGGTAGCCTCTGTAAAAGCATTTAACCCCAACTTGATATATCCATCTTTAATATGGAACTACAGTAATTTGAATCAGTCGGAGCGTTAGGCGCAACTGCAAGGCCATTTGCCAATGGCTATAGCTTCCAATCAAATGTGATGCAGTTTAAAGGACTTGAAAGCCCATTTATCTAGAATCTCAATTAAATCTATAAGACTAATTGGGGATACAAAGAAAAACTGTATTAAAGCTAACAGGCTAATTGGGCATAGAAAGAAAAACCGACAGGAAGAAATGGAAGAGGAGATGAGCAGAGACGACGATGATGGATCCCAGAAGAAAACGAGCACAATTCCAGAAGTTGAGGTTCACCTGAAAGAAAAATTGAAACAGAAAGAAATGGAAGAGGAGATAAACAGAGACGACGATGATGGATCCCAAAAGAAAACGAGCACAATTCCAGAAGTTGAGGTTCACCTATACGTGAGAGGAGAAGGACCCATCCATGTATTCAAAACCCCTCTTGGTGGGTGGGATCAGGATAGGCTTGATCTGCAGCAGATCATGGACGACTATGGCCTCAAGGCCCTATATGCCTATGGTGCCAGGTCAGGCCGAGGCCTGCGTCTCAGGTTAAATCCCAGGAATGGCCTCTCCATGCTGCCTTACACGGGAAATCTCGTTTGCCTCGACGGAGAGCCCAAGGTATGTATGTGTTCACAGTTTTCAATGGATGAAATCTTTAGTATGCATCGTCCCCTGCTTTTGTAGGGTTTAGGGTAGTTTAATAAATGACTTTTCACCTTTTGTTTTCAGGACTCTATTAAAATCCATATAAGAACATATTGTTGATTTTTGTAGGGTTTAGGGTTAGTTTAATTTATGCCTTTTAACCTTTTAATTGCAGGACTCATGGTTAAAACCCATTTCAAAAATATTGATGGTGCTGGCTCTGGTGACATTGTTGGTGGTCATGATATTGAGAGAGCCTCCTCAGTGGATCCACAAGCTCAAGTTTATTGGCGGAGGTTCGCTGCCTTGGACTGCTACCATCATTGTAATTGTGATTTCTCGTCTGAGAAAGAAAGTCAGGAATCTTCTAAGGAGCTATGGATTGTGGTGATGTTACAGAATTCCATTTCAAGCCATTGATTTTTAGTTTTGGAGTTTATATTCCTTTATAAATTGAGGGCAGAGCTGCTTTGGCCTATGGACAAAATGAAAAAAGTTCTGATTTAGGGTTCCTTCTCTAGACTGAAGGTCAAATGGCATCTTTGCTTGAACTTTGCTTGGATTGGTGTCACCAAGCAGAGGATGGTGCTGTGTGGTTTTTTCATTTTTTTTGCTCTGAGTCAGACTACCAATCTTCAGTGTACAGACAACTACAAGCAGTCTGTGTTTGAGATGGGGTTGACTAGGGCAATTTCTCAATCAATGCAAAAAATTGTATTTTGGGTTTTATTTGTGCCTCCATGCTGATTGTCTTTTATTGTGAATTTTCTACATTCTTATCATGTTCCCCTTTATACTCCGTTGCTCATGACCTTTTACTGTGAATTTTCTACATTCATATCATGTGCCTCTTTATACTCTGTTAGGTTCTTAACTCACAAACGTAGAAAATCTTCATGTAACTTATTTTGCAGTTGCAGTGCTTTGAGATTCTGATGCCACCAGGCAAAGTATAATGTGCGCTAGCTACCGGAGCCTCTGTAATGTTGTTTCCTGAAGTTTTCTTATTAAAACTTTTGCCCATGTTATTTGTTTTTTGAAGATGCAACATATATTTATTATAAACCAATAAACATGTACGCCTAGATCAATCAACATATCCAGGAAGCAGAGAGGGGGACAGTGGAATCCCCAGGCTACATAGGCCAGAATTGCCAAAGTATCCACCTTGGCTCCAATCAGTAGAGAATCTGTATCCTTCCTACACATGTTAATCCTATCTAAAACCAAGAAAGCCAAATCTGTTTGAAATGTAGAATCTTGTCTCAAACTGAATGGAGATGGTGCCTCATGAATCCACAAGAAAATAAGCGCATCAAGCTGATCACATCCCACATACTCCTGCTAAGCTGCTGGGCTATTCACTTGTCTCCAAACAAAACTCTCTTCCATTGAAGTGGAGCAACAAAGAGCATACTATGTTCAGCAGCTACCCAGGCAACTAAACAATTTCACAGCACATGCTTCTTGTGACAGACCACAGAACATCCATCATTAAAACCAGAGCAATGTAACTGATGCTGGACTGCAAAACTATTATGGAGAATCAACCTCCCCAATAAACGTATCTTAAAGGAAGAATAAGACTTCAGATGAATTGATACCTCCTGATCCACCTGACTTCAAAATCACTGTTGTTCCATTTCGTATTTAGACCCTCTGCTATCAAACCAGATGGCCAGATGTTAGCATAGAGTTCCTTGGAGTTCTTGTTTTATCCTTGTGGACTTGTAGACATAAATTTCTCTGTGATTTGTGCAGCACGTTCATCATGTGTTAATAGTATTTGATAATGCACATACAAAAGAAGCATTAATTGGAGGAATGGAAAATACGAAGAACTCCATTCTGTAGTTCATACTGCATTGTTGGCGTGGATATTTTGGCATTGATTTAAATTATTTGTATCATTAAATATCTATTAAATATCTGTGAATGTTTCAAAATCCTACAGATTTAATCCTACAGATTTTATACTTAGTTAAAGGGAGGGTCATTGAAACACCTTAACTAAAGGTTTATTTGATTTTGGGCTAATGAAACTCCGGATTTAAAGATTTTGGGCTGATGAAACTCAGGATTTAAATGGAGTCAGGATTTAAATGTAACTCCATGCTTATTAGACATCCACATTCTCACAGTTGCTTGGGGTTAACGGGTCAATGCCCCTGTAAGTCATAAGTCATAGTCACAGGACTCTAGCAGAGGCGTGACTTGTTTTGTTCAGAGAGTTAAACTTGTCTTGGGACATGGCAAATACTCGTGAGTCAACGCAACAAAGACTTGGTGCCATGAAAAATAAAAATAAAAAATATATTTTCAAGAAATATAAATAGTTTTTTTATTATATATGAGAGATTACATTGATTATAATGAAAATTCATTGAATAGAGTGCAAAAATAACATATCTAAACATAACCAAGTACATCATATAATGTACATGTTAAATTTAAAGCAGCTGCAAGAGCCATTCTCCGGGAGGATGGCAAAGACCTTAGCTGAGATCTAGGGCCCCCAAGTGCACCCCTGGGGTTTTTTGGTCTGGGACCAAGCAGTTAAAGCCCCTAGAGATGTCTAGGGCCCCTGGAAATGTCCAGGGTACCCATGCCTGGGGCATGGGTTGATCCTTGGTCTTGTACCTTGGTGGATAAGACCCTGAGAGGGCCCCCAATAGATGACTGGGGTTCTTGGTTTGGTACCAAGCAGTAAAGACCCCTGAGAGGGCCCCCAGTATATGACTGGGGTTCTTGGTCTAGGACCAAGCAGTTAAAGCCCCTAGATATGTCTAGGGCCCCTGGAAATGTCCAAGGTACCCATGCTTAAGGCATGGCTTGATCCTTGGTCTTGGACCTTGGTGGATAAGACCCCAGAAAAGTTCTGGGGCAACTTGATCTTCGATCAGGTACTTTGTTGGTGCATAACCCTTCTTGAAGGTGGGCATGACCACATAAGGGATGTGTTCCATATGCGATGATGATAAAGTAATAAGGTCACCTTGAAAATGAATGAACAAGTATTGCCACCTTGTAAACCCTCCTAAACCCTCCCTTACCCTTGCTTGTGTTGGTTTGGGGTTTTATGTTGTTTTTGTCTTAAGGGTTAAATAAAGTTTAAATTAAAATCTTAATTATACCATGTTTAAATTATTTAATTTAAACATGTTATTTTTAATAATAATTATTTTAATTTAATTTATACCCTAGCCTAAACTATAAATAACCCCCCCCCTACCCCTCACAACACACATTATTATTGTTATGCTCTTATGTTTCTAGTGTGAGCGAATCTTCTCTCTATTGTTGCGGCTACCCTAGAGGACTGTTGTGTTTTTGCTGCGGCTACCCTAGAGCACTGTTGTGTTGGTTATGCAGCTCTTGTCTACTGTTGAGTGGTGGCTGGTAGGTGCGGCCCCCTGTCTAGTAGGTACGACCTCTCTTCTGCTGTTGTTGGACTATTGGCCTTGAGTGCTGTGGCCTCCCCTTGTCTGCTGTGGGGTGTTGTAGGTGCGACCCCTTCTCTTCAGCTGTGGGTGCATCCCTTTGTCTTCTGCTGTGGGGTGTTGTAGGTGCGGCCCCTTCTCTTCAGCTGTGGGTGCAGCCCTTTGTCTTCTGCTGTGGGGTGTTGTAGGTGCGACCCCTTCTCTTCAGATGTGGGTGCATCCCTTTGTCTTCTGCTGTGGGGTGTTGTAGGTGCGACCCTTTCTCTCCAACTGTGGGTGCAGCCTCTATCTACTGCTGTGAGGTGACTGTAGTCCTGATCAGACCGTGACCTCTTTCTTGTAGCCTTTGACTTTCCCTAAGCTACCTTTTGTGGGGGTTTTTGTCCACAAAAGTTCTGTGTGAGGGTTTGAGTGTTTTGTCTACTGTTTGACTGTGTGGCCCTATCCCCTTGGTGGCAAGAAAGTTCTTCATCTCTTGGCAAGAGATGCAACCTATATGGTGGATCTATGAGCTAGATTTTGTCTGAGCATAAATACAAATGGTTTTGCATCTCTAGTGTGTGGCTGTGACCTCTTCAAAGGTAAGACTTCAGGGCAAGGTAAGTCATCTATTAAGTTTATCAGATCTGGACTTTGCCTTGAGTTTTTGCTTTGATTTATCTAGATCTATGTATCAGCATTGATTGTTATCAGATCTGGACTGTATATTGAGTTTTGTTCTTACTTCTTGTTTCTAAAGTTTGGTTTGCTGTTCATGATCAAATTGTGTTTCATTCTTAGTTTACATCTGTAGATCTATACAAGTTTTATTCCAGCATTGAAGATCAGAACTAATGTTTACTCTAAGATCTACTCTTTAGCTAAATAACTCAACTATCTTAGATCTGAGCACACATACTTGTTTTTCTCTGTTCAAGTAGTGTAGAGTTGTTTTCTAGATATAAGATCTAGTTGTTATCCTCATTGAAATTTAAAAGATACTTCTGTTCTGCCTTACTACCTTATTCTAACATGGTATCAGAGCTTTGGGCGTGAAAAAAACTCAAGATTTGCAGACTTGAGCCTGCGAAGATCCTCTTCTTAAAGTTTGTTTTGCAGATTATAAGTAAGGAATAACTTCCTTTGTAGATTTGAGAAGGAAACAGGGTTTCAATTTTGGTTAAGCTACAAGGTGAGCAAATATCTTCACTCTCCTTAGCAGTCCTGAAACCTCTTGTGAAAATGTAACTGTTTATTGCTCATTTATGCTTTGGAAAGGAACTTGAAGTATTGTCATTCTAACTGTTAGAAAATGACTAGAACAGATTGAACATAAGAAAGTTCAATCTCTTCATTGTACATTGTTAGTCAAGGTCCAAGAATGATACCTGACAATTTTTTTCATGCTACGCTGCAAGCATCAGAATTGGTTTAGAGACCTCTCCTAGCATATATCTTTGTCAACAGAAAGGTACTCCTTGGGAACTGTTTCTTCTTATTTAAATCTTTGTGTCACTAACAGACTTGGGAAGTTTTGGAGGTTGTTAACTCTATTTCTACTTGGCAAGTAAGATCTTAATGACTGTGGCAAGCTCTACTTGAGCCTAGTTCTCTAGTTTGGCCTCTGTTTTAACAAAGTCCGTTCACCTCACCATGTTTTCTCTCTGCTGGAACTACCCCTATGACAAGAAGATAGTCATTATTTTTCTTTCTGATTGATATGAAAGATCTTCTTGTTTATTATCTTGTTCACTTGTGAGATGCAAGTTTGGGTGCCAAAGAATACCTGTTTTGGATCTTTGATGGAATGACCAATGCAAGTTGGGAGAGTTTCCTTGTTAGGAAATTCTAGAGGCTAGGAAGAGACTCTTACTAAAACTTCTAATTTACCCTTGATCATCTTTTGATTTCCAAGATTTTTCTTCTCTACTGTTTAACTGAAAATTAAATGATAAACTCAGTTGAAAGAGGGTAAGAGTTAGTCAAAGGTCTGTTACAAAATGCTTGGAAATGTAACCATCATCTTAAGATGATAAGTGATAGGTTTAAGACTTTTATTGCTACTAATGCTTGGTAAGTGCTCAGCTTTCATTTAATAAGTTTTTGGTAATGGCTTTAACAGAACGACTGATAAAGGAATTTTAAACTGTGTAACCTTAATAAATGACAACACCTTATGCACTTAATGGTCATCCATATGCTTTGTACTACAAAGAGCACACGAGCCTTAAAGTTAACCACAATACATGAGTGATGGAAACTTGGAAACAACATTGGTACTTGACTTTGAGAAAAAAACATGGGTGGGCTAACTCTTGACAATGCAGTCTTTGACGTATTGTTTGATTATGGATTAATATACACAGGACAATAGGATATTCTCTTAGGATATTGAATTTACTTGAACTAACAGATTTATTTTTGCATACACAGAAGAAATCCTAGATAATTTGAGTTGGTAGCATGATGCAAAGTTCATGCATATCTTAAGCCTAAGCAAGTTTCATGGATACTTCATTTACAAATGACATCAAGATAGATATGTTTACCTTTCTGTCATCTTTATGTATCCATGTCTCATTTGATTACTATCCGAATCTCATGTGTATTTTTTTTGTGACCAAGGAAGCTGTGACCTCAGCACCTACTTATTTTTTATATGAGCTAAGTCTTTCTCCCTGGTCGGAACCTTAGCTGCCTGCTGGTCTTTTATCTCTGATATGAAAGACAACTTATAACCCTGGGTTATTTCCTTGGTTAAAGAGTCCAACAAATTATTCTGGTAGTTGGGGTATTCTTTCATGTTGAGAATCCTATCCCTTTTCATTGAAATTGAACCATTGGCACATGAGCTTTGAAGTCTGACTCAACTTTACATATTGAACTTGGTATTGACACCAAGAACATCTTGAAACGATATGAACACCAGAACAGAGTCAAAAGTTTGTATAGGTTCAGAGGGAGCTAATTTGCATATGACAGAAAGACAGACATGTTATGAGACTTAGAGGGAGCAGTCCCTGTATATGATTTAGTCCTTGACCTACAGCAAAACTGGTAGCTTGGTAGAATCCAGGGACACTCTTAGTTTCTTTAAAAGGAAACCAACCTGGTGCTGAGAAATACTAAAGGAAGCAGAAAAGTTTTCAAGCATCTAAGGGCATTTTTCAAAGAAAGCAGAAACCAGATAAGTACTCTGGCCCTACAGATAAATTGAATCTTATGATTGATTCAGAAATATGGGAAGATGCTGTGATAGAAAAGAATGATGTATGGTCAATGTTTCAAAGATCTCGTGACAAATTAATGGTAACCTCAATTGGCCTTATGAGATAAA
>SNQJ01S0052678.1:108402-126112 GCA_010110895.2 Picea sitchensis | reverse complement strand
TTAATCATTGACCTATATAATGTTTTATTTTCTTATGGATATTCATGACCTTTGCTCAAATTACAACCTGTGACCATGGGTGTGTTGACTGGTGCACAATCTTCCATTTTGAACTTCTTCAATATTTCTTTGATATACTTGGTTTTTGAAATGAATATTCCTTTTTTGAATTGGTGAATTTTTAAACCAAGAAAGAATGACAATTCACCAAGCATAGACATTTCAAATTCCTTCTCATTTCTATTGCAAACTCTTAGCACATTTTTTTCATGTTGCCTCCAAAAATAATGTCATCTACATGAATCACAACAATCAACTGATTTTCTCTTATTGTATTTATGTAGAGAGTAATGTCACCAAAAAATCAAGATAATAAGTCTACATCAATATAAACAGTCTATGTATACAACATAAGCAGTAGTATATCTCCAACAATAGTCGAACATGGTATGTTCAACCTCAACAAATCCAAGTCGATTCAACAAGAAATGATTTAGTTAACAAGAAGACATTAGTTGGTTCACATATCAACAACTTAAATTATTCCACACTTGAGGGATAAATAAGTATCATCAATGTTTCTTGTTGAATATTCTAGTTGATGGATACTCAATAAAAACTCCAGTCGACTGTCATGTCGATTTGATCCTTGATCGACCACTTCCAAGGAAATCATAAGTAAGTAAAAAGAATGTTGCATGATTTTAAATTCGATGATACAAAATGATATTAATTCCTCAAACATCTAGTCAAATAATTCCACAACCATCTATCAATCTAATGACAATATATCCTGATAGTCATCACTAGTCCACAATTTTGTCTTTCACATCTCTTCTACAAAGATATGAAAAACGTGATTGTCATTACTTTGAGTTTTATGGTGAGGAGGATGACATGGAATAGGTTTTTGTGTTGGCTTAGCAAAGGAGGTAGGATCAGGTTCAAGTTCACTTACATGAGTAGAAAAAACTAACATATCAACAACAATGTCATCTATAACATGATGCTCAAATTTGGGCATGTGAGGAATAGGTAACTTGTAAACTAGCCAAGGAAGAAAACCCAAAAATTTACTTTCTCAAACACATAAAAATTTCAACAAACACACATGCTAATTGATTCATGCAAATAATAGCATTTCTAAATCTAGAATACAACCATACAATTACATAGTAGCAACATTCAAAATTAAACATATACACTGTGGAATTAACATTTAAAACACAATAGAAAAATTATCTTTAAATTTTTGAACCAATTGGTCGTGTATAGGGGAGGATCCTCCCAATCACAGGCTTGTTACAAATCTCAACATAAAGACACCCCTGAGATGAGGTTGAGTCCACAAGGAGGTTTGGTCCTCTTGGTTGTCCACTCTCCATAATGAGTAACCCAAAACCTAGGTTCTAATACACAACAAATTCCAATCCTCCATGTCTCTCTTTCCCCTCAACTCGAACAACATAAGGAATGGTATCCCCCTTCATTGCACATAGTCCATTGGGTCTCCCCACTTCCCTCTAGGGCCTTAGTGCACTTGGTTGGCTAGTAAATGTCACAACTAGGGACTCTATGAATTCTCTTTTCTTCCAAGAGTGTTCACACAATCTTCTCAAGGCTCTTGAGCCATTTTTTCACCAAGAAATAACTTACATGCATGCAACCTTCATAATAGGCATACAACCTCATTTTCAACATAAATATCAACCCAACGATGGCTATCCTTAAGCATAACATGGTTGGTGCTCTTTTTCCAGCACTCATCTCTCCTCTTACTTTCCAAAACCAACATGAAAAACTTCCCCAAGAATGAAATCGAATTTTTTTTTCTTCTCATGTAATATTGACTCACACATTTCCCAAAAAGTAAATGTACTTAGTCCATGCTATCATAAATTGGGCGATTTAACCTTTCCCACCTACCACTCTTACATCACTTTAATATCTCTCTTGATATTTCAAAGGTGAATAAACATTAATATGAAATGGATGAATTAACTTAAATTGGTAACCCATTGGTACCCTCTTTATCCCACTCTCTTGTGGAATCATAGCCCCCCGTCATTACCATCCCACGCATACCACAACCAATGATTATTATTTATTAATTAAATTTTAATATACAAAATACATAATTCGAGCTTTGGCCATATTAATCAATATGATCTATCCTCCTCAACCATATCATCTCACCAACATACTTGATATTTTAACAATTACATTATAATTATAGGGATTAGAACTAGATATATTACACAACTCATCAATCTATTTAGTAGAATCAACAATAGGTTTATCTTCTAGAAAGAAATTCTAAGCTAGACCTGCAACAAATAAAACTTTCCTAGCTGTAGCAAGGTCAATTGTAGGTAGGGAGGCAACAACAAAATCATATCCAAGACCTATCTTAATGAATGGATACCTTTGACAATTGATGATATCATCTAATATTTCAATACTCTTTTCAAACTTCAAGCTTCTATTCAACTTAATAGTTTTTTTCTCGAGTTCCTTTCTTAAAGAAACAATTTTAGATTTTAGTTTTTCACAGTTTTGTTCCTTTTCCTTAAGCTAGATTCTAATCACTTCTTCAATCCTTATTACCTCGTCTAATTGAACCTTTAGGATCATGATATTATTTTCTATCTCTTCAAGGATTTGTGACATTTTGGATTTGGAATCATGATTCTCTTCTTCATATTTCTGGAACTGATCCTTTTGTTTCAATTTATTTGTCATGAGATTCTTTATTTTGTTTAATGCACACATGATTTATTCTTCAATATCCACTTCCCCATCCATTTCGAGATTTTTCTCTTCTTCTGAATCCATCATTTCTTTCCCTTTCTCTTCATCAATCGTTGTTTTGATTTATGTAAAGAGATTTTCTTCTATGACTATTGAAACTTCTTTCACTTCTCTCTTCAGACAAGTCACTAACCCATTTTGAGTAAATACTCTTCTTCTTCTTTTCATGCTTGTCCTATTTGTGGTTACTTTTGTGTTGATTATGTTTTCTCCTTTTATTTATGTTATGGTCTTCTTCATCATCACTATTTTTGTTTTTCACATATGGACACTTAGTAGAAAAATGTCTTACTTTTCTACAATTAAAAAATTTAAAGGGAAGATTACCTTTGTATTTGCCATATCCTTATTTGAGTTTTCTCAGAAAATGTGCATCCTATGCCTATGAATTATAGCTGGAACAATCACTTGATTTGTGTTTGTTCTTTGTCTTATTTGAGGCTTTGAAATTTTCTTCTTTATTTGATGGATTTTATTTTTCATTCCTCATTTCATATGCAATGAGAATCCCATGAAATTCTTCCATTGTCAATTTATCAATATCCTTCATTTATTCAATAGCGGAAACTTTAACATCAAATGTTTAGGGGAGTGACCATAAAACATTTTGTAGACTCATTGGCTCTTCAACCTTTTAACCAAGTGTGTTGATGGTGTTGACAATTTCATCTACATGAAGGAGATAGGATGCACCATTTTCTTCATATTTCATTTTCAAACTATCAAATTGTCTTCTATGAGTTTGTAGCTTTGGTTTATTAACCTTGTCTTTGTCTTCATAAATGTTTTGAATTTTATCCAAAATTTCTTTTGTTGGTTCACAATGCATTACCTTCACAAACTTTGATTCTAACAGATCACACAATATGGAATTCACAACTTTTGCATTATTTTCTCTAGCATTCTTTCCATCTTGATCTATTGGTGGAGATGTTGGAGCTTTATCACCAGTCATAATAGATTTCCAAATATTGAAACCAATATCCATTAAATAAGTTCTCATCATTATGCTCCAAAAGGCACAGTTTGTTCCATCAAACAATGAATCCCTATCTACGGATAAACCTTCTTGACTGACCATGTCTGGTCCCAAGATATACCTTCGAGTGGTTATTCTGTTTCCAAAGAAACCCATTCTAGAACCAATTTTTGAGAACACACTTATACTAATAGGGGGGGTGAATCAATATAAGACATTTTTTTAATTTTTCAAACATTGATAAAACATAAGAAAACAATCACATATGAGATCTATTAACTACAAAACATGGAAAACAATATTTATATCAAAACCATTTTGGGAGAAAACCAAAAAAAATCTCTTTATAATTCTTTGTTGTCACCAACCTAATATTACAAATATTTGTGGGCACTAGCCTACTGGAGACACCAATCCCCAATGGTACAAACCCTGGTAGCCAACAACCTACTCTTACAAATATTTGTATACACCAATATACTTGAGACACCAAACCCCATCTCTAAGCACCAACTTATAAAGAGACACCAATATCTTTGTTTGAGTGGAACCAACCTTGAAGTTAAATATTTTTTATTTAGTAAATATAACTTCTTCAAAATATGATAACATTCACATTACTTTTACTAAGTCTGCTTGCTACTTCTTCCTTCATCAGGTCTGACAAAAATCTTAATTTCCAAATGAAATTTATGGTAACTTTCCCAAAGCTTGTTATTTTTTCCTCTTTCCAAGAATGGAATTGTGCAACATGCCACATATCCTCAGATCCCTAAAAATTTCACATTCTAAAAAGTCCTAGAAAATAAGTTATAGAGAAAATGCAAAGCTAGTCGGTTTGAAGATGATTTTAGGAACATTCAAAAACCCTAAATTCCATAGGGAGTTGGCGCAAAGTGTTCAAACTAGGGTCCTCTTTAGGTTATCAAAAAAAGGGTACTGATGTAGTCTAGTTCTCTGGCCTTTTCATCTTTCTAAAAGGAAAGAAGTCTCACCTTAAGCGCAACTAAGACAAAAGAACTAAGGGAAGGGTATGAATAATGCTATACAGATCTATAAGACATCTATATTGTTACCATTCTAATGCAAGATATATTACTCAGTTCAGATCCTTAACACATCATACACACATACATGAGAATATAACTATACAAAACATACATAAGTGATAAAGACATGTAATTCATATCAGACAACAACATGATGATATTTTAGAGATACATAAAGTAATATAAACCAGGATCATCTTCAAAATTTGATCTCCATTCTCTTTCTATTATATTATAAGTCTTGGAAAATAAGCATTCGTAGATTTACATTAAGGATCTATCCTACTCAGTATAGAATATATCAGTAGGTACATCACAATCCAATACTACAGTTGATAGTAATCAATCTAATCTCTTCCCTTACTAATTACATTCTGGATATGGAGTACAGATCCAAGTTTTACCTCTTGTTCCTCTCTCCTATATTTCACACACTCAACCATTACAATGTATTGCAAAATAACAATTACCATCAATACAATACAATTGTTTTCTCCTTTTTCCTTGAGAACTCATACGCCCTCTTCTCTTCTTGATTTTGTTGTAACTATATTATCTCAAAATTGATTATGCGTTGGCTTCAGAATGTGTTCTATTCCAACAAATTTCTATTGTGTGTTTCCTTTCTCAACCTTCTTTACTTGATTGGTTGTCTCCTTTATAAGTTTCACAACTCCTCTTTATCAAAACAAAGGGCCCAATAAGCCTCGACCACAATCCTTGACTCACCTTGAGTCAAGTCTTTGGTTATTCTGTGTTCTTTGATTCGACTTGTTGTCCGTCTGGATTTTTTATTTATTCCACATTGGCTCCTTCAAACGAAAGGCCCAACTCTCGAACTAGATCGAGATATTTTTCTTTGACCTCCTGGAATATTCAAGTTTGTTTTGCCATTTCTTGGCAAGCAATGAGGCTTCTGCAATGAAATTTTTGTGTTGCATTGAGGTTGAACTCCTTCAACTTGGATGGAATGAGAGCATTCCATTATGCATATACTAATGTTTCAACCTGATGCATCTGCAAGTATTGGTTCTAAAGGCTCTTAGTTCCTTATTTTCTACTGTTTGAGCTTCAAACAAAGAATTCAATGAATTTGCCGCTTGCTGCATTTCATAAAAAAAATCTTGTTTCTCCAAAGGATCATGTTTTTTAGCTACTTCATCGTTAAGGGTCTGGATTATAGTGCGCAAGTATCCCAGTTCCTAGTTGTGGTGGGTTATAAAACCCATCCAATCATTGAATTCCTTGAATATGGTGGTACATTTGGAAGTCTTTTTGTGTAGCAAGGCTTTGTCATCATTTCCTTCTAGGACAACGCTTTCTAGTTGTTGTTGAATTACCCTGAGTTGTGCCTCAGACTTCAAATTCATCCCCTCCAAATGTGTTTGAAATTCCTCTGCTCGATATGTTATTACCTCCAATGCTTTCTAAACCAAGCTGAGTTGTTCCTCTAGTTCTTTAGTGGAATTATATTATGGCATATGTGGGGTTTCTTTTTTGAAAGTTGGCCAGATCTCTGTGAGATTTCCCTTTATTTTATCCAATTTCTCTTCTTCCTGGATTTTCAAGTTTTCTTCCTATGTTCTTTTGGTCTATTCCAAAATTACTTCCTATCTCCAATATTCATCTTTCATTTTGGATTGTTGAACCCATTTCTCTAGGTGATCGATTGAGGCTCTGATCAAACCTACTAGTTGCAGTGTTGGCAACTGAGTGATCTATCTGGATGTAATTGTGCCCTCCAATGTGAGCCTGATCTAAAGTGGAAGCCCATTGGCCATGGATTTCTATGATGGTGTCTCAACTTCTTCTTCTTCCTAGATTGATCCTCCCAACTGTTGGGCTAGTTTAGTCTTCAGGGATAATGGAAGAAAAGGGACAGTTTCCACCTGCACTAGGAAGAGATGTAACAACTTTGAGCATTGTTGTAGATCTTGCAGTATGGGTTCCAACTGTTATTTTAGTGAGGCTATGATTTTTCTTGACTAAGTCTCCTATGGTGCTTGAGACTCTTCCTCATTTTGCGTTGTTTCCTGCGTTGTGGGTGGAAATTCATGGGTTCCGTTGTGATCCTTTGGGACTTCTGTGTCACTCTCTATTATCAGAGAATGTGTATCAGAAAGGGGGAAATGTGGGAGTTGTGTGAGTAATGGTATTTTGTATGGTTGGGTCTCGTGAAAGGGAACATTTTCTATAATATCAAGTTGCATAGGTTATGGGGAATTAGGCAGTAGGGGGACTATGGTATTCATATTCGATGGTGACAGTTGTTGCTTAGTTCCTATAGTGGAATACATAATGGGGTTAGACTCAGGGTCATAAATAATTTGGATAATGTTCTGGGTTGCTTGGGTGTGAGGTAGCACAGTCGATATAGTCTTAGGTTTGATGATTTTAGTTGGGCTGACTGCTAGGGACACACTGGTTCTGGGATTCTTGGCCGGACCCTTCTGTATGAACGCAGGAGACATAATTTTGTTAATGTTTTTACTTGATAATATGGCCTCATCCATAAGTTTGGGACATCCTAGAAAAGGCCTCTATTTCCTATGCAACTGGTGTTCTTCCTGTTCGTCTGATTCTCAGGTTGTTGGTGACTTTTGGGGTTGTTCTACCTTTCCAGAGCTCGATCCTACCTCCTATGATGAACTCTTCTTCTTTAACAATTTTGGTGGAAATGAGTAATGCATGCCCGACTTGTGCAGGGTGTGTTTAACTCCTAGCCAAGAAAGGATTTCCTTGTCTAGTATTTCCCAATCCAAATAGAATGGTAGGGAGTCATGTATGAAATTATGAAGGCTTTGGATGCCTTGGCCAGATGAATGTGTAATTTCTGTTTAGAGAGAATGAGATATTCCTTGTATGAAAATTCAAGAGCTCTTGGGGTATACGCATCCCTTGGGTGGAATCAATCAACTAATTGTACCACTTTAGGAATGCAAAATTGTTGAACTCCATATTTTCTAATTCTTCCCTTGCATGCCAAGGCTCAAAAATCTTTGCGAGGCATCATTTTTTGGTAGGTGCTAACTGTCTTCCCATGGATGGCCTCCACTTCAGCATTACAAAACATAGAAGAAGATATTTGTATGTGAAGGTGTCTCCCTTCTCTTGAACTTCCTCACAAGCGACAAGGAGGAGTTCCAAAAAGTAACTATAGCAATTGAACAATGCACCATTTGTGTAGAAGTCATCCACTAGTAGGGAAACCAGTGTGCATTCACCCTTATAGTAATAGAGCATGACCTTGCTAGCATTCACGTAGAAGTTCATTCTAACTGTCTCAGGGAGGATTGGTTCAATCTTTGTTGTGCGAGCCCCCCTCTGTGTATGGAAGCACTCATATAGGCTAATCTCACCCTTCCTCTTTCCATGCTTGGTTGGTCCTTGAAATCCTTTGGAGATGTCCTCTCCCTCCAATAATAATCTTGTAATCTAGTGAATATCTTGGGCATGAATGGGGTATCATCTGTCGAGACATTAAATTCTATCATGAACCATACTAATCATGAACTTAGTGCATCACGAAACTTCGCCAATGGTTCTGAACACTGGGAGGTACCGAAGGTTCATGATTGTCAAGTGGAACAGATTCATAAATTCATCTTTTGGGAGAAGCTACACCTCCCCTATCAGCCTAGAGTCCATTTTGCAGAACACGTCGATGTTGATTTGTGGGAGCAACGTTGTGTCCATGAGATCCAAGTCGAGGAGTTTTGTCTGCTCGAATTTTCCTTTGACATCACCCAGGACCTCAATCCTAGAATCATAGGGCTCATCTGTAACTGATTCATTCAATATGGATCCTCACCCTCCTTATATTCTCAACATTTTGATGTTGGAGTGCTAGTAATTACATTGGATTAGGAACTGGGTGGCGACCGATTTCTCATAATTCACTAGGATGCAAAGACTCAATAGGAGAAGGAAAGTAGGTGAATATAATGGCGTTATGAACAAGATTATGGATTATTATAGCTAATATAGCGGGATAGACCATTAATGAATTATCAATGAGTGAGTAATTAGGTTAGCAACACGATCTATGGCTTGGATGTGCGACATGACTGGTAATGGGGTAAAATATTTGAACCAAACTTTGAATTTAATGGGTCTCTTACTCAACATGTGGTCAACGTGAGGGTCTTACAATTTTAATGGTTGAGAATCATGGCCATCTTATCGACAGGATCTATGTGGACCAACACTTTTAATACTTGATAGGACATGATGAAAGTGGCAGTTACCCTAAAATCCACAACTGGGGATGACATAACTATGACTTAGCCATTAATAAAGTTCGGATTCGATTCTCCCCTGACCACAAATATTTTCCAGTGGTTGTACTTGTATGGATGAGTAGATTGAAGATGCGTCAGATAATGCGTTGTTTCATGGAAATTTTACTAAAATAACCTAACAATGAAAATGATATGGATATGTATGGCGCTCCTAAGCACACTTCAACATTATTACATAAAACAAAATTCAACATTGCTACAAAATTCGATAGAAAATCAAAGACTACCTATTGTACATTCTCCCTTGGATTGGAACAACCATGTTTCTTGTTAAGTGTGGGTAATGCAGGCTTTTAGGCATGCACCATTCACTAACCCTCGTCGAAGGACACTATCCAGTTGCGCTAGGTTGACCGCACCAGACTGTTGGATATTAGCCACTAGGAATGACCCTAACCAATGCATGCACAACTCTCCTGGATGTTTATGATAACAAATTTCATAGATGATTACCTTATCTCCTTGCACAAACCTCTTATTCTTAATGTTTTTATTGTGCCAAGCCTTCTTCCTATCTTTTTCCATTGATTAATGAAAATCAGTGAGGAACCTTGCTTCTTCTAGTTCCTGTAGTTCTGTAATCGTTTGCGCAACTGATGCATCATCCGTCATGTGTGTATCCTGATATATATAGATACTAGTGGTAATAAAATATGCAAGTACCACAACTTCCATCCCATAGACTAACTAAAACAGGGTGTACTTGCGCAACTTATTTTTGGTAGTCCTATAATCCCATAAAACTACTAGAACTTTGTCATCTTAGTCCTCCTTGTTTGTGCAACACACCTTTGTCAGTCCCCTCTATAAAATATTGTTGAATGCCTCTATTATTTGTATATTTTAACCTTGTACAATATTTACTGCAAACAGATTTTTAGTAAAAGAACAGAAAAGATACAATGGAAAATACAAACATTACACAGATATTTTCCCCTTGGAAACCCAAATTGGGAAAACCAACATATTCTATATTCATTCATAGTAATACATTGTTCACAATACAATATACATATAGGAGCAAATGGCATCCAAAACCCTAAACCAATGACCTGGATTAGTCAAAAACCCTAATTCCTTAACTGGAAATAGAAAATCATCGGCAAAAAACCATGCTTCAAAAAACCACCCAAAAATGTGACATGTTTCCTGAGGTAAAACACAATTTCTTGAGCGCATTGTCCCAGAACCCCCATGCGGGGGGCTATCACCCCCCTGCACTGCCCAAGGGAGGTACTAGAAACCCCCCTCAAACCCCCTTGCATGCACAATGCAATGCATACAGTACTTCTTGTGCAAATAATATAACATATACCCAACATTCTCCCACTTGTTTTTTTCTTTGCATACAAAGGGTTACAAGGTTACATAGTCAACAATCCAGGGAAGCAATGCCCATGGATCCTCTACACCAAGAGAACTTCTCAGTGCCCATAGACTTTGTTAATGAATCTACCACATTCTTCAAAGTGTCCACCTTCATCAACAATACTTTATTTTCTTCAACCATGTCTCTCACAAAGTGATATTGAATATCAATATGCTTTGTCTTTGAATCATAAGTCGGGTTCTTCGCCAGAAAAATTTCACTTTGACTGTCACAATCTATCCTTACAGCTTGTTTTACCAACCCAATACTTGAACACAATATTTCTAACCATATTGCTTCCTTACTTGCATGAGTGGCTATAATGTATAAAGCTTCTGTAGTTGAAAGTGCTACTACAGCCTGTCTTTTGCTCATCCAACTTTTTTCTCCTCCAAACAGGTTAAACACATACCCACTTGCAGATCTCCTATGATCCATATCTCCATCCCATTGTGCATCCGCAAATCCATGTATATCCAACACTCCGTCCAATCCCGGTCTTCCTTCGTAGCACAATCCATAGCTAGCAGTGCCACGCAAATACCTAAAAACCCTTTTTACTGTTGTCCATTGCTCCTTCCATGGTTTGTGTAACATACCTCCCGTTTATCATGACGACAAACCTCTTATAACAAGTGAATTTTTTTGCTTTGTTTTTAAAAGTGTGTGCACGCGTGTACAAGGGAAACAAACACATTCGACTCTACGTCACCACCCGACGACTAACAAGACGCAACAACGATGAACACCACAAAATGACATAGGGAACACAACAAGTAACTACAAGCATTAAACGACAATCAATCGACCACAAAAAGACTGACTACCCATCCATCCTACCCTGCAGTGGTTAGGACCTCCAAGACACATAAACAACGCTCAAGCCCAAGTTCCCATTGATTTTAACCATTTAAGGTCTCAGGGCTGGTGATTGTTCTGAGGAACATGGAGGTGTCTACATCCCGCCCGACATAAGTGAACCAAGCAATAAATAATATACTTCCAAGTACATCAATAGTAAAAGATCAACCATTTTTCCATTCTATTTTACATTAGCTACAAATTGACCATCACATTACATCTGATATGTTATCTATAATCAATTCCCTTAACTTGACCAGGATACAATAACAACATCACATTCACAGTTCCATAACCATTAGCATAAACATTAAACGTTCATTACACTATCTTTACCTTAGAACAAATACATTAACATTAACCTTACCCCAAGATTTAACATGAAGCATTACATTACATTAATCTTTCCATTGCGCACAAGTCTCATTCATCAGGCAACATGTCATTCAACACTTAAATATTCATGGGCGCCAGGTTAAGTAAGTTTAAATCCATCATTAGAAATGACTAGATAAAAATTAAATATCTAGATCCACCATCTACTACATAAATCCTCAATGCGTAAAAACTAAAATCTATGTCAATCATTCACTACATACTAACCATTGCTCAAGAAGTGATAACTAACATCATCGATATTGCAACCATAATGCCATACGGTGCCATCTAATCAACACTAATATACATCTAAAAGCCAGTAAATTAGAACCAATAATTAGTGCAACATCCAATAACAAGGGTAATGATTTCATGGTGCCAAAAACTGTAACTTATTCAACAAACATCACCTCCCTTCATGGTGCTTCCTAATTGTTAGTTCCCTTCAAGGAACATGGACACACCATCAACATCAATGTAGGATGCAAGTTTTGAAATAATAAGGCTTGAACATAAATTTCTGCTTAAGAGCTCACCCAAATGATTGTAATTTCCATAAACATCTTAGCATCAACACTATCTATAAGTAATTATGCTTTCTATCAACTAGCCGTTAGCCTTAATGGAGACATTTAACTAAATTACGACAACTTGCTTTAATTACATAAAAATTGAAAAAGGTAGGTGGCCTTTATCAAAATAAAGTGGTTGTCATTTTTCAATACTAAATAACTAAGCAGTTGCGGTCGTGAATAGTAACCAAAAATTAGATTTCTTCCATTGCATAAGGTAGATGGTTGATTAAGAAAACATCACTAATATAAGGAGGATTTGCTCTTATTAATAAAGTCTACTGCCAAAATGATAAAATTGAATGCATTCAACTAAGTCGGAAACAACCAATCTCAACTGGTAATAAAACATATACAACACTTTCATGTTCCTATTCGAGAGCAACCCAATAGAATTTTTACGAAGGAAGAGGTGTCCTTTATATTAATAATTTATATATATAAGAATCGTCTTTATTAAAGGCAAGGTAATTTAATAATAAGGGGTCGCACTAGTGCGTTGTCATGAGTTTAACTCCTTAAAGAAAAATCAATAGCGGTGATGTCCAGCCACCTGTTCAACCACCACAATTTATGATAGCCACTTGTCAAAGGATAATGAGAAAGGGCGCAATATACTATTTTCAAATCAGATGGGAACCATCATTGTCAAAGGAAACACCATCACCGCTAGTCGTATATGGTAAAGGAATGGATCCATTTTTATGTGTGCATGGAGAATATTTGTATGTCTCAATCATCATTTACACCCAATGCTATTTTCTAATTGAAATTTATAATTCTAACGGTTCCTAGAATTAAAACTGTAAACAATTTCATGAAATGTAAAAGCGTAAATCAAATTCTAAACTCCATTTTCATTGGAGCAATTTCCTCCTTTTGTTTAGTAAATAAACTTATAATTCTAAGGATTCTAAGGATTCCCAGCCAGCGCGCATCTCAGAGCAGCCTTTAAAGAGAAGATTAAGAAGAAGGGACAAACATAAATAATTTAGGGTTTTCGACTGTCAGAAATAATCAGTTAGGCAAACAGGGCGGTAGCAAAAATCTAAATCTGTGCAGGAAGAAACGTGAGGTTGTCGGGATTCCCGTGGATTGAATCGCCCAGAAGAAAAAGGAGGTAATCCTGAGTGACTTGCGAAGAAAAAGGAGGTGGCATTACAGCCATGAAGGCGTGGTGTACAGCTGGTCTGAGAAGTCGCTGCCATCCTAAATTATACACAAAAAAGTCAGGGGAGGAGCACGATTTTTAGTTGGGGAAAAGGGGAAAGAAGTGGCTAGGTGTTATCGTTGCGCCACTGTCATTCAAGGTGTTTGAATTTCAGGGATAACCAGGATACGCTTCAAGAGGTAAATCAGAAACTGTAACGACCCCCTCGTTACGACAACAACTCTGATAACAGGTGCAAGATTTTTTTTTATTTTTTTTTGTGTGTGTGTGTGCGTTTAAAAGTGTGCGCGCGTGTAGAAGTAACCGACACACTTGAATCTACGTCACCACCCGACAACCATCAAGACGCAACCACGCTATTCATCATAATGAAGACTGAAGGCACACAACGAGAAGCTGCAAGCAATAAACGACCCAAGACACAAGGCGCACGACGCTAACACTTAACGACATACTGGGTTATGCACGGTACAAACACAGAGGGAAGAATCCATAGTAGTAGATCTTACTATTTCTGTACAGGAAAGCAGGGCGTTTAATCTTAGTTCTTTGCTCCAGAGAGAGAGAAGGTCAGATAGGCTCCTGGCCGACTGCTCAGGCAGAAACTAGTAAACACTGCCAGGTGTGTCGCAAGAGTGGAAACCCTGCCTTTAAAGGGCCCGAGACTCTTGATACGGCACTGGATTCTTTACACAAAAACACACACAGACATATCTCCTAAGGCTACCTGGGGGTGTCTACCTCCCGCCCGACACAATCCAACCCAACACACAAAGTTTTACAACCCAGCGCAATCTTAATTTAACAAGGGACTACCAGCTATAAGAGTCTTAAGGTCATTCCATTGCGCAACTCTAAATCATAAATCGTCATCAAGGTCCCCTCTAAAACACATTCAAAGGACCCCTATAGTACAAGACTGAAACTTGACTGGTTAACATCTAACAAGATAAAAAGTCATCAATTGTAATCATAAATATAATGAATGGTTGTAAATGTGTTTAACGCAATAAGCAACAATTAATCTTTCACTACAGCTCAATAGTGAACAAATTATCCTGAAATCATTTGACGCCATCATTGTAAATTTACATTATCAATCATCCCATGAGGGTTAGCATCATTAACTTGGTAATAAAAAGACCTCGCAAATACTAACTAATTTCATGGTAAACTACCATGACTTCACCATAGTGCTAGCATCATCACATTATGATATAAGGACTTCACAAATTAACCAACTAAGCTGCAAGGACATTATACTAATGATCAAGCCATTCACATTCCGATATATTGCATTAGATTACACTATCAATTCCTCACATTATAATTCACCCATTCCATCATAAGACGATTTATTAAAATAGCATCACCTTACCTACATTATATTATGATGTAGTAACATTTCAATAACCTGCTGAAATAATATTACAATAACATTATCTTACCTTACAATTACCCTTCATAATATCTCAAGGCTTAACCATTCCTTCCTTAAAATAGAATACCCTAGTGCTTTTTCTAAGACCCCAAAACAATTCCTCCCTTAGTTTATAACAATAAGAATTAAATCCTCCTGGCGCTGTTTAAGCTATATATAATTTTCCTGCCCGTTGTTCTAAAATAGATCCAAATAATTAAAACGTGCAACCAATAATTGCATCGTTCTAGAAAAGTTAATCCCACACTATGATTAGCATTGCCTTATCAGATAACCACACATATATAAAAACTGCTACAGCGCATAGATCCATACTTCCTTACACCTGTTCCGATAATTAAGGCGTTGTTTCAACATAGAAAACGCTAATCAACAAATGCCAAGAATTGGAATAAATGCACACAATGAAGTGTTACAATGATTGGAATAGATGATGAATAATTTATCAATTCTTAACCCAAATGGTATGGGATGTTCAATTATGGAAAAAATACGAGGGTTATAGGTCAGTGGGAGAATGGGAATAAATTTCCCAGATCTCTGTCCTTTTAATGTGAACGTGTATATTCTAAAATATTCTAATGGTTTACAGAACCCACGTCATTCAGAAAAGTCAAGGTAGAACCCTAACGTTCACTTAGAAGGGAAAAATTCGAATGGTAAAAAGTAAGGTTGCAAACTGGTAAAACACTGTAATCGTTCTAAATTAGAGGCACATTTAAGAACGGTGAACTGTTAACTGAAAATTAAAGAGAGAACAACAATAGTCAACTAAGAAAAATTCTAGAACGAAGGGAATCGTTACCCCGTTTACTGCCAAGGGCGCCGACTACTGCTGGTAGGAACGCTAACCAAGAATCTTACAGCTGTAAGCACCACCCTTACCCAAATCAACGAGAATATCAAAGATAATTGCCTTTATTAAAACAAGATGCAACAGCGATACGCTGGCACCAGCTGTATCCCTTCTGCGTAAGGTTAACCAAAATCTACAGATGCTGGGCAAGAAATTCACGGATCGATGAAGATTTCGGAGTGCACCACTGTCATAGTTTATGGTGTGAGGCTGTTGCTCAGAAATTGGCCCAGCTATTCGGTCTCGTGAATCGTTGCTTCGTTTTTGGTAGGGTTTGTGAACTACAGCATGCGGGGTCCCGTGGTTGAAGACCAGATGGAAATATACCTGCAAACGCAGAGACACACCTATGCAATGGCAGAGGAAGGTAACACCAACACTCAGCAAAAGGTGGTCGAAAACCGGATGTGTATCCGCCCCAATCGCACAGGAAACACCAACGCTAAGGCAAGGAGATGTGACCCAAAAGCCCATCGAATAAGTAGACAACCTCATGTGGGTATCCTTCACAGTTACATAGAAGCACAACCAAAAAGTGGAGGTTATGCGGTCGAATCGCGTGGGAAATCTCCACGAATCGCACCAGTAAAAGAGAAACCCACTTAGCACACTTCCCCAACAGCCAAGGTAAGGATCCACTGTTTAAATACTGGGAAAACACAGCCATACAACTGTACCCCAAGAAATTCACAGAAGCAATAATGACGCAGTCTTTGTGTAAGCATGAAAATGCCGAGGAGGAGTTCATACAGCCAAACCACAATACAATAGCAGGGTAAACAAAATTTCCCAGGCAGGCGCATCAGTGAAGGTTCAAACGTTGGTGAAGTTATCATACAACCCCGAAAGAGGGAAAAATAATATCCAAGGCTTCTGTCAGAAATAGGTAGGGAGCTGGGTCAACACCCCCAACGCGTATCAGGTGGAATTTCACAGGGATAACTTAGGCAGTAAGGATATCATTGAACGCAACCAGGAATGCCCGATCAACTGATCGAAGGAAAAATATATATATATACGAGAACGAAATGTTGGTTCGAATGCCAGAACAGAGTGTCGTTTTCATAGTTTTAATTTCCATATACTAACCAGCCACCCACAGCAGGCAAACGAATTCGCCCAAACCAAAATTTTAGAACAAACCCCCTAACAAAAATTTTCCTGAACATTATCACTGTATCCATACAAAAAAATGAATACAATAGCTGAAGCAAAATCCTTACTAAAATACATCATAATCGCCGAAGTAAACAACTAGGCATTCTACTCTACTGAACACATGAGCATACCGTTACCTTTACACCCGCCTCGATGACGTCTGCGCTCAGTGCTGCTCCTGCTCTGTGCCGCTCCCGCTCGCCGACCGTACAGACTACACCGGTGCCTCCCAGCCAAACGCTAAGGGTACTTTGCTTCCCCCTTTGTCCCCCGAGCCGCAAAGGGACCACACAGAGTCCAAATAGTATACCTAGCTTCCCATATCGCCTCCACGGCTGAGCTACCACTCTCATACAGCTGAGAAAATCCCAACTCCTCACAAGCAATCAGTCCAGCCCCATTTCGGCAGCATAACCATACCCAACAGCCCATCCCTTTTTTCCCCCTTCCCCCTTTCTTTTTATGGAGTCTCCAACCCTAAATCTTATTTAATTTAAGTTTTAAAGAAAAAACCTCAAATTTATCTGTCTTACAAGTGTCACTCATTCCCCCCCACCTTTTTCCACAATTAATTTCTTTAACTTATTAATTGTCTACGTTCCCCTTTTTACTTAGTTTCCCTATATATATTTTTTTAATCCCTTCTTTAAAACCAAAAAAAAGTAATGCGCCATTTAATATATCCATTTTATTTTTAAGTTCGTAACTTTTTATTAATGGTAGATGTGGTAGGGACTAATAAATTGACGTAACGAGAATCCATT
>SNQJ01S0052678.1:55395-101050 GCA_010110895.2 Picea sitchensis | reverse complement strand
CACCATAGAAGAGCACTCCCCTTCAGTTGAAAGACCGCCATGCGGACCTTCATGTTGGAGGTATAATCACGAATTGCGAAGCACATCGCCATGTTCTCCAACCATGCCTCGACGGATGCACCGTTCGAGGTGCCAAAGAACTCGGGAAATTTTACCTTCTCGAGTTCACGGTGAATGCTTCCAATAATGGTCGGTGCGCGTGATAGAACCTCAGCGGGTGCCGGTGCCCTGGCCTCATCTCTGTCCAAGCGGCTAATCAATGCCTCAGACATGTGCTGAAAAGACCTCATCATCCCAACAACATCGCCAACTGCTATCTGCTCCTGTCCAAGAACCTGCTCGTCTCCCTAGGGGTTAGACCCCTCCGACGTGGATGCTACTGGAGGTGTGGCGCCTCCTCCCATAGCACCCCGTCGTCTGCCTCTGCGACGTCCTCTAACCATGATTACCTGCACACGCACAATCAACTCGATCCACAATGGTATAATTAAATCATGTCAATGAAAGTCGTAGCAATCCCAAGTCGTGGGTTGAACCCGCTCTTATACCATATGTAACATACCTCCCGTTCGTCACGACGACAAACCTCTTATAACAAGTGATTTTTTTTTTTGTTTTTAAAAGTGTGTGCGCGCGTGTATAAGGGAAACAAACACATACGACTCTACGTCACCACCCGACGACTAACAAGATGCAACAATGATGAACACCACAAAATGACATAGGGTGCACAACAAGTAACTGCAAGCATTAAACGACAATCAATCGACCATAAAAAGACTGACTACCCATCCATCCTACCCTGCAGTGGTTAGGACCTCCAAGACACATAAGCAACGCTCAAGCCCAGGTTCCCATTGATTTTAACCATTTAAGGTCTCAGGGCTGGCGACTGTTCTGAGGAACATGGAGGTGTCTACATCCCGCCCGACACAAGCGAACCAAGCAATAAATAGTATACTTCCAAGTACATCAATAGTAAAAGATCAACCATTTTTCCATTTTATTTTACATTAGCTACAATTTGACCATCACATTACATCTGATATGTTATCTATAATCAATTACCTTAACTTGACCAGGATACAATAACAACATCACATTCACAGTTCCATAACCATTAGCATAAACATTAAATTTTCATTACACTATCTTTACCTTAGAACAAATACATTAACATTAACCTTACCCCAAGCTTTAACATGAAGCATTACATTACATTAATCTTTCCATTGCACGCAAGTTTCATTCATCAGGCAGCATGTCATTCAACACTTAAATATTCATGGGCGCTAGGTTAAGTAAGTTTAAATCCATCATTAGAAATGACTAGATAAAAACTAAATATCTAGATCCACCATCTACTACATAAATCCTCAATGCGTAAAAACTAAAATCTATGTCAATCATTCACTACATACTAACCACTGCTCAAGAAGCGATAACTAACATCATCGATATTGCATCCATAATGCCATACGGCGCCATCTAATCAACACTAATATACATCTAAAATCCAGTAAATTAGAACCAATAATTAGTGCAACATCCAATAACAAGGGTAATGATTTCATGGTGCCAAAAACTATAACTTATTCAGCAAGCATCACCTCCCTTCATGGTGCTTCCTAATTGTTAGTTCCCTTCAAGGCACATGGACACACCATCAACATCAATGCAGGATGCAAGTTTTGAAATAATAAGGCTTGAACATAAATTTATTCTTAAGAGCTCACCCAAATGATTGTAATTTCCGTAAACATCTTAGCATCAACACTATCTATAAGTAATTACCCTTTCTATCAACTAGCCCTTAGCCTTAATGGAGACATTTAACTAAATTACGACAGCTTGCTTTAATTACATAAAAACTGAAAAAGGTAAGTGGCCTTTATCAAAATAAAGTGGTTGCCATTTTTCAATACTAAATAACTAAGCAGTTGCGGTCGTGAATAGTAACCAAAAATTAGATTTCTTCCATTGCATAAGGTAGATGGTTGATTAAGAAAAAATCACTAATATAAGGAGGATTTGCTCTTATTAATAAAGTCTACTGCCAACATGCTAAAATTGAGTGCATTCAACTAAGTCAGAAACAACCAATCTCAACTGGTAATAAAACATATAAAACACTTTCTTGTTCCTGTTCAAGAGCAACCCAATAGAATTTTTACGAAGGAAGAGGTGTCCTTTATATTAATAATTTATATATATAAGAATCGTCTTTATTAAAGACGAGGTGATTTAATAATAAGGGGTCACACTAGTGCATTGTCATGAGTTTAACTCCTTAAAGAAAAATCAAGAGTGCCAATGTCCAGCCACCTGTTCAACCACCACAATTTATGATAGCCACTTGTCAAAGGATAATGAGAAAGGGCGCAATATACTATTTTCAAATCAGATGGGAACCATCGTTGTCAAAGGAAACACCATCACCACTAGTCGTATATGGTAAAGGAATGGATCCATTTTTATGTGTGCATGGAGAATATTTGTATGTTCCAATCATCATTTACACCCAACGCTATTTTCTAATTGAAATTTATAATTCTAACGGTTCCTAGAATTAAAACTGTAAACAATTTCATGAAATGTAAAAGTGTAAATCAAATTCTAAACTCCATTTTCATTGGAGCAATTTCCTCCTTCTGTTTAGAAAATAAAACTTATAATTCGAAGGATTCTAAGGATTCCCGACCAGCGCGCATCTCAAAGAATCCTTTAAAGCGAAGATTAAGGAGAAGGGACAGACATAAATAATTTAGGGTTTCCAACAATCAGAAATAATCAGTTAGGCGAATAGGGCAGTAGAAAAAATCTAAATCTCTGCAGGAAGAAATGTGAGGTTGTCGGGATTCCCGTGGATTGAATCACCCAGAAGAAAAAGGAGGTAATCCTGAGTGACTTGCGAAGAAAAAGGAGGTAGCATTACAGCCATGAAGGCGTGGTGTACAACTGGTCTGAGAAGTCACTCCCATCCTAAATTATAGACAGAAAAGTTAGGGTAGGAGCATGATTTTTAGTTGGGGAAAAGGGGAAAGAAGTCGCTGGGTGTTATCGCTGCCCAATCTGGACAGCTCGACCCAATCCACCACACGAACTGTGCCACTGTCATTTGAGGTGTTTGAATTTCATGGATAACCAGGATACACTTCAAGAGGTAAATCAGAAACTAAGGGTCAAGGGAGGAATGGCTTGCTGCTCTCACAATGCCTTCATGCAGGGTTTAACACGCTGTCATTGCATGCTTATACAGACTGGACTCAGATTTAGCAAGGACAGTACTAACCATAGTACTGCAAGGTGTAAGTCCGCGTGCTAACATTGATACAAGGCTATCGACATTGCTACGACTGCATATGTAAATTTTCCATTAATTGTACTAAGGACAATACTGCAATGGGTACACCCGCGAGTTAACCATAAGAGATGCTAAAATATTGTTGTGAAGGTAATCTACGCTTCAATCACTCAGATTTCCACATTATTAATAATACGGTTATTCCCGAGTTCGTTTTATATAAACCTTTGATCGCCCCAAGGATAAAATCTCTGTTCATAAAAATGTCTTTGCTATACCAATAAAACAGAGAGTACAGGTCATGAGTTGAGGTAAGAAGTCGAACTTGGCTGAGGAAGGTAGTGAAATAAATCAGTGGAAAAGGGCTACGAATTTACACAGTCTATAGAGGTAAGATCCAACCGGCTAAGTGATTTAGCTGCAAGACTAGAGTGGCCAATATCATAGGAAGGACATGCAACAACAAAATTTTCGGGCAAGGACATTACACCGTTGAGATGGCGGTTTAAAACTTAGAGGTGCAATAGATGAAGTATAAAGTATTTCGGTTACGTCCATTACAAAATTTACAATAGCTGAGTTAACGTATTACAACAGTTACAGTTTAATATCTGAATAAATAAATTTACAACCATTCAATCCATTTAACTTCGAGGTTCTGATTCCAGCATAAATCTTAATGCATTTTACTCTACTAAATAAAATAGCATACCTTGCCTTAACGCCCGCTTGATAACCTCCACGTGCTCCGTGCCGCTCCCGCTCGCTGACTGTCGAGACCTCACCGGTACCTCCCAGCCAATCTCTAGGGGTACTCTGCCTCCCCCTTAGCCCCCTGAGCCACAAAGGGGCCACATACTATCCCTATGGTATGTCTAGATTCCCAGCTTGCCTCGCAAGGCTGAGCTACCACTCCAATCCGAGCTGAGAAATCCCAACTCCCCATAAGTAATCAGTCAAGTCACAATTCCAGTAGCGTAACATTACGCTAACAGCCTATCCCCTTCTTCCTCATATTCCCTTTCTTTTATAGATTTTTTAGACCCTCCAACTTTCCCTAAATCAAATTTAAATTAAGTTTTAATAAAAATATTCTAAATATTCTCCTTCGCACAAGTGTCATCCATCCCCCTCTTTCCTCCAATAATTAGTTTCTTTAAATTTCTTAATTGTCTCATTTCCCTCACCCACCTAGAGTTGCTCCTAAATTTACTCCTAGGGGTTCCTAGATCCCCTTACATGTTTTAAATACCTTCCCTAAAAATGATGTTGCTAAATTAGCTCAAATTAGAAGGTTCTTTATTGCCAATTCCTTACTATGTTGACCTTGCTTTTTACCATATGTCCTCTTCTTTCCTTTATTATGTTTCCTCCATTCCTTAGTTTCCTAATTTTTATTTTTCCCTTCTTTCCCCTTTTTATTAGAACCAAAATGACAGTTGCGCTATTTAATCTTTTCCTTTTATTATTAATTTAATATCTTTTTATACTTTCACAAGTTAAGAATTAATTTCTTCTTTGCAATTTTTAAACCCACTAGTTTTAATTAAATTCTTACTCTCTTCATTTACCCCAAGAATTTTATGAAGACTAAACTATTACTTAAGTGGGTTTTAGTTTAAGTTATTATTTTTGTTTTTATAGGGTCTTTTTCTTAAGGTTAAACAAAATTTTACCCTAGAGAAGTTTTACACTTAGATTTAGATTCTGAATGAGGCGACAATTATTTAGGGAAGTTGTTTAAGAATTTCTTAATGTGTTAAATGTCTTAGGGCCATCTAGGTTTGTTCCTTCATCAACATCAATGCGACGTGACCTTCAGGATGCACCACGTGCTCCAAGGGTGCCACTCGCTTCTTGTGTTTCTTTTGCGTGACGTGCCCTTCCGGATGCACCACGTGCTCCAAGGGTGACACTCACCAACTTGACTGATTGGTAGACCTCAATAACCCCTAGAGTCAACACTCTGCTAGGTGAACTTGTGGGAGACTAAGGGATTTTAAGGAATAAGGCCCCTGCATTATTGCATGCCCCGTAGAGTCATCATGAGCGACTGTCGCAGTCTGCCCTCATGACATTGTGGATCCTCTCGAACTAGGTAATCGTTAACCTACAGTTTGAGCCACGACGGGAGTGCTAGTAGGCTGTGGTAGGGCTGCTGTCCACACCTCTCCCTCAACCTCTTTGGAAATCATGTGTGTGGCCCCTTTACTCCATATGTGAGTCTGGTCGACAAGCTATCACCAGCCTGCATCGTCAACAAACACGTTAGAACATGTCCACATCATATCATCAAATCAATATAATATCACAGTAAATAAATCAACCCGAATAGCACACTCCCTGACTCAATCCAGAGTCCAAAGGGTTCCATCGATGCCTCTGCATCCTCAAGGTCCAAAACCCTACACACTCAATATAACTTAGTAAATAGCACCTATCTATGTCAAAGCAGTAAAACATCATGTCATCTATCATAATGCATCATAATCAAGGATAAATGTTTTAACATCATAAAAGTCCAGATCACTTGCGAGCAAGTGTCCTCAAACAATAAGTTTTCTCAGTTTGCCAGAGCGAGATGTTACAGTTTGACATATACCTGCTCAAAACTCCCACTATATATGCAATGTCCAGTCTAGTACATACCATTGCATACATCAAACTGCCAAACCTTCGATGTGCATCATCCTTGTCTAATGCGTCTGGTTGTCAAATCATCACCTAAGAAAACATTACCTCCATCATACCTTTCATATTCATAGAACCACTCATTGTGGTGATTCATATGAAAGGATGAACCAGATTCAACCAACCATGCCTCATGATATGCATGTGTTCTTGAAGAAGCCAAGTACACATCCCCTCCTTCTTTCTTGGAGGCATTTTCTTCTGTAGAAGGAGATTCTTCATATCCCTTCTTTTTCTCAACTTTGGATATACACTGATTCTTGTAGTGCCCTTCTTTTCTACATCTCCAACATAACTTTACAAACTTTCTAGGAGATTTATATCTACCCTTAAACTTAGATCTCCCACTTGAGAACTTAGATCTATTTCTTTCCTGTGAACGTCCTCTTGCAAATAATGTGTATATGCTCTATCTTTCCATATTCTTTCATCTCATCTTCTTCGACAACAAGGATGAGACCATTTCATCAAACTTCAAGGATGTTGTATTACTACCTATGGCCACATCCAGACTATCCCAGGAGTCTGGTAAAGAACACAATAAATTGATACATTTATCTTCATCTGAAACATTTATCTCAATAGATACTAACTGACTTACCATAGTATTGAAGGCACTCAAATGCTCTGCCATTGAGTCTCCATCTCGAATCCTCAAGTTATGCAACTTATTTCTCAGGAATAGTTTATTTACTAGCGACTTAGACTGATACAACTTCCCCAACTTATCCCATAAATCCCTAGTTGTATCTTCCTCTAACACATTCAACAATATTGAATCTGAGAGACATAGTCGGATTGTGCTCTTTGCATTTTGATCTGAATTTTTCCAGTCCTCTACTAAATTTCGTGTAGGTGCAGTACCTCGATCTATCATGATCCATTGATATCTGTCCACCAATAGATCTTCCATATTGAGCTTCGACATCTCAAAACGTTTCCCATAAAACTTCTCGATCTCCATTTTCGAATTGCTCACCATTTCTTTTCACCTGAAAAATAAATACCACAAATCTCCCACTTTAACAAGGCTTATCCCAGTCTCAAGCCAAACCCTAGAACACAAAGGCATCCCCACTGAAGCCAACAAAGCTCTGATACCAAATGTAGATTTTAACCTTGTACAATATTTACAACAAACATATTTTTAGTAAAATAACATAAAAGATACAATGAAAAATATAAACATTACACAGAGAATTTTCCCTTGGAAACCCAAACTGGGAACACCAACATATTCTATATTCATTCATAGTGATACATTTTTTACAATACAATATGCATATAGGAGCCATCGACATCCAAAACCCTAACCCAATGACATGGATTAGTCAACAACCCTAATTCCTGAAGCGGAAATAGAAAACCATCGACAAAACATCATGTGTCGAAAGACCACCCAAAAATGAGACATGTTTCCCGAGGTAAAAAAAACTATTTCTTGGGGGCATTTCCCCCGAACCCCTGAGAGGGGGGATATCACCCCCCTGAGCACCTGGTTCAATGCAAACACTACTACTCATGCAAAGAATATAACACATATGCAACATTCTCCCACTTGTTGTTTTCTTTGCATACAGGGGGTTACAAGGTTACATAGTCAACAATCCAAGGAAGCATTGCCCATGGATCCTATACACCAAGAGAACTTCTCCGTGCTCATAGATTTTTTTAATGAATCTACAACATTATTCAAAGTGTCCACCTTCATCAGCAATACTTTCTTTTATTCAACCATGTCTCTCACAAAGTGATATTGAATATCAATATGCTTTGTCTTTGAATGATAAATCGGGTTCTTCTCCAGAAAAAGTGCACTTTGATTGTCACAATCTATCCTTATATCTTGATGTACCAATTCAATACCTAAACACAATCTTTGTAACCATACAGATTCCTTACTTTCATGAGTGGGTTCCATGTATTCAACTTCTGTAGTTGAAAGTGCCACTACAACCTGTCTTTTGCTCATCCAATTTATTTCTCCTCCAAACAGGTTAAATACATACCCACTTGTACATATCCTACGATCCAGATCTCCAGCCCATTATGCATCCACAAATCCATGTATATCCACCATTCTGTCCAATCTCGATCTCCCTTGGTAGCAAAATCCACAGCTAGCAGTGCCACGCAAATACCTGAAAACCATTTTTATTGTTGTCCAATGATCCTTCCGTAGTTTTGACATATACCTGTTCAAAACTCCCACTACATGTGCAATGTTTGGTCTAGTACAAACCATTGCATAGATAAAACTGCCAACTGCACTCGCATATGGAACATGAGACATGTTCTCCTCCTCTTCCTGTGTCTTGGGACACTAATCCGCATATAACTTTACATCAACAGGAATAGGAACCTTGATTGATTTACATTCTTTCATATTAAACCTCTACAATATTGTCTCGACATATTTTCTCTTATTTAACCAGACTTTCCTCTTTTCCCGATCTCTTTTAATTTTCATGCCCAAAATTAATTTTTAAGCACCAAAATCCTTCATGTCAAATTTAGAGGACAACTGAGTTTTCACATCCTGGATAATCTCCTTGTTGTTCCTATCAAAAACATGTCATCCACATACAAGACCAAATAAATCAAATGATCACCAATTAATTTAAAATACACACAATGATCCTCTTTGCTTCTTGTGAATCCAAGTCCTAGCATATATGTATCAAATTTTTTATACCACATCCTTGGTGATTGTTTTAAACCAACAGGGACTTTTTCAGCTTGCATACCAACTCCTTCTTTCCCTTCATAGCATAACCTTTTGGTTGATTCATATAGATTTCTTCTTCTAGATCCCCATGTAGGAATGTTGTCTTCACATCCATCTATTCTACTTCAAAATCAAATGCACAAGTAATATATAACAAAAATCTTATAAAGGTTAACTTGGAAACATGAGAAAAAATCTCACCAAAATCAATTCCCTCAACTTGGAAATAACCCTTTTCTACTAACCGAGCTTTGTATTTCTCCACTTTTCCTTCTGCATTTAGCTTCCTTTTAAATACTCATTTTCTACCAATGGGATTTCTTCTAGTCGACAACTCCACTATATCCCAAGCCTTGTTCTTATCCAAAATGTCATTTCTTCATCCATGGCCCTTTTCCAGATATTTCCATCCTCTGAATCCATTGCCTCCCTGACAGTTTTAGGATCATCATCAGTAATAGACAAAGGAAAATTTGAATGGAGACCAGATGGATTATACCTTTCTGGTAGCCTTCTTTCTTATAATAATCTCCTCAATACTAGAGTATGAGGATCTTCTTCTTCTGATTTGTGTTCTTCTGTAGAGTCTAACTCATCATACTTTAAATCAAACTCTATTTTCTCTAGTTCTTCCTTACTTGGTAGGACTTCCTGTTTAAAAACATCCTTCATTTCTATAAATACCACATCTCGGCTATAAACTACCTTCTTAGTTTCTCGGTTCCAAATCTTATAACCTTTGAGACCATCTTTATATGCAATAAAGATACACTTTTCATCCTTATTATCTATCTTACTCCCATTTTTCTTTGGAACATAAACATATGCATCACAACCAAATACCTTGAGATGTGTGAGAGAAGGTTTCTTACCAGTCCATACCTCTTGTGGGGTCTTGTCATCCAATGATGATGAGGGTGATATGTTGACCAGGTAACATGCAATACCTACTGTGTCTACCCATAATTCATATCCTAACCTGACACCACTGAGCATGCACCTTACGTTTTCCATTAGTGTCTTGTTCATCCTTTTTGCAACTCCTTTCTGCTGGGGTGTATATGGAATAGTCTTCTACCTTGCTATACCACGTTTCTTACATAATTATTCAAATTCATTCTCGTATAACTCTCTGCCAGTATCTATCCTTGGCACCTTAATTCTTTTCTTTGTTTGATTCTCAACAAGAGCCTTAAACTCTTTAAACATATCAAAGACTTTAGATTTATTCCTGAGGAAATATATCAAAGTATTCCTCAAGAAGTCATCTATAAATGAGACATAGTACATAGATTTTCTTAATGATGGGACCGATACAGGTCCAAAAAAATCACTATGAACTAATTGGAAAATTCCTTCTTCCCTCATTGCACCATAATGGAATCTTACCCGATTTTGCTTCCCATATACACAATGTTCACAGAAATCAAAATCCAGAGAGTAGTTAGACATACCTTCAACCATACCTTTACCATGTAGTAGTCTAAGACCCTTCTCTCCGATATGCCCTAGTCTTTGATTCCACAACATAACCTTTTCTCGAGAGAATGTAGGAGGTCTTTCTTATTTAACTCCAATATCAAGAACCATGGAACTATTACACCCATCATTAATAGTGCTTCCTTGCAGATTATACATAGTTCCAAACTGAAATCCCTTCAACAACACCATTGCTACTCGAACCATCATGCAGGTTTCATTTCCAAATATTTTTTTTACCCCTACATCATCCATTTTTCTTATAGAAATCAAATTTTTGGCCAAACTTGGGATGTGCAGAACACCAGACAGTGTTCTAATCCTTCCATCTATGAGCCTCAACTTAACTTTTCCTCATCCTATGATTTTGTTTGTCGAATCATCTCCTAAGAAAACATTATCTCCACCATACCTTTCATATTCACATAACTATTCCTTGTGGAGAGTCATATGAAAGGATGCACCAGAGTCAACCAACCATACCTCATGATCTGCATGTCTACTTGAATAAGCCAAGTACACATCCTCTCCTTTTTTCTTGGAGGTATTTTCTTCTGTAGAAGGAGATTCTTCAGATCCCTTCTTTTTATCAACTTTGGATCTACACCGATTCTTGTAGTGCCCTTCTTTTCCACATCTCCATCATACCTTTACAAACTTTCTAGGAGATTTATATCTACCCTTAGACTTAGATCTCCCACTTGAGAACTTATATCTATTTCTTTCCTGGGAACATCCTCTTGCAAATAATGTGTATGTTCTTTGTCCTTCCATATTCTTTCATCTCATCTCCTTCGACAACAAGGATGAGACTATTTGTTCAAACTTCAAGGCAGTTATATTACTACCTATGGCCACAACCAGACTATCCCAGGAGTCTGGTAAATAACACAATAAACTAATACATTTATCTTCATCTGAAATTTTAATATCAATAGATACTAACTGACTTACCACAGTATTGAAGGCACTCAAATGCTCTGCCACTGAGTCTCCATCTCTCATCCTCAAGTTATACAACTTATTTCTCAGGAATAGTTTATTTACTAGGGACTTAGACTGATACAACTTCCCCAACTTATCCCATAAATACTTGGTTGTATCTTCCTCTAACACATTCAGTAATATTGAATCTGAGAGACATAGTCGGATTGTGCTCTTTGCATTCCGATCTGAATTTTTTCGGTCCTCTGCTAAATTTCGTGTAGGTGCAGTACCTCGATCTATCGCGATCCATTGATCTCTGTCCACCAATAGATCTTCCATATTGATCTTCCACAACTCAAAAATTTCCCCATTAAACTTCTCAATCTCCATTTTCGAATTTCTCGCCATTTCGTTTCACCTGAAAAATCAATACCACAGATCTCCCACTATAACAAGTCTTATCACAGTCCCGAGCCAAACCCTTGACCACAAATGAATCCCCCTAAATCCAACAAATATTTGATACCAAATGTAGATTTTAACCTTGTATAATATTTACTACAAACAAATTTTTAGTAAAAGAACAAAAGAGATACAATGGAAAATACAAACATTACATAGAGATTTTTCCCCTCGAAACCCAAATCAGGAAAACCAACATATTCTATATTCATTCATAGTGATACATTGTTTACAATACAATATACATATAGGAGCCAACGACATCAAAAACCCTAACCCAATGACATGTATTAGTCAACAACCCTAATTCCTTAACCGGAAATAGAAAACCATCAACAAAAAACCATGTACCAAAAAATCACCCAAGAATACGACACATTTCCCAAGGAAAAACAATTGTCGAGGGCATTGTTCCCGAACCCCCGTGTGGGGAGATATCGCCCCCCTACACCCCCAATATGGGTCATAGTAACCCCCCCCTCAAACCTCACTGTGCACCCGGTGCAAGGCATACACTGCTACTCATGCAAAGAATATATTACATACCCAACATTCTCCCACTTGTTGTTTTATTTTCATACAGGGAGTTACAAGGTTACATAGTCAACAATCCAGGGAAGCAATGCCCATGGATCCTCTACACCAAGAGATATTCTTAGTTCTCACATATTTCATTAATGAATCTGCAAAATTCTTCAAAGTGTCCACCTTCATCAACAATAGTTTCTTTTCTTCAACCATGTCTGTGACAAGGTGATATTGAATATCAATATGCTTTGTGTTTGAATGATAAGTTGGGTTCTTCGCCAGAAAAATTTCACTTTGACTGTCACAATCTATTCTTACATCTTGCTATACCAACCCAATACCTGAAAACAATCTTTGTAACCATATTGCTTCCTTACTTGCATGAGTGGTTGCCATGTATTAAGCTTCTATAGTTGAAAGTGCCACTACAACCTGTCTTTTGCTCATCCAACTTTGCTCCTCCAAACAAGTTAAACACATACCCACTTGTAGATATCCTACAATCCAGATCTCCAGCCTAGTCTACATTCACAAATCCATGTATATCCACCACTCTGTCCAATCCTGATCTTCCTTCGTAGCACAATCCATAGCTAGGAGTGCCACACAAATACCTAAAAACCCTTTTTATTGTTGTCCAATGCTCCTTCCCTAGTTTTGACATATACCTTCTCAAAACTCCTACTGCATGTGCAATGTATGGTCTAGTAGAGAGCATTGCATACATCAAACCGCCAACTACACTCGCATATGGAACATGAGACATGTTGTAATATCCCTCGGCCGAACCCAATTGTAAATATAATATAAGTATACATAAGCTGGTGAGTTGTTTTGACATCATTTTGTAATGCACTTTCCATGGCATAGTGAGCGCATGAACTGCACAGTAAAAGGATGTAGTATGCACATTCCCATATGCCACGCGTAGTATGGAGGACAATGAGCCTCGCGTATATGATATGTGTTATAGGCTAGTGAGCTAGTTATTATAAGCTGGGATGCTTATGCTTTGGTAATAGGACGGAACGCCTAGATGTTAAAGGCCAATGCGCCTATTTTGTACATGACTCATGATTCATATAAAATACATCGTTGCACGCAAGCCGACCACAATAAAAGAGATGGGGGACTTAACTTCACTAGTTAGGGAAAGGGAGGGCCAAAAGTCAAGGGAAAAGGGCTACGCTAGAGAGCTTAAGCCAAAAAGGGAATATTATGTTAATATTTCTTAAAGCATAAAGTATGGATAATTATTTTATCCTAAGTTTTAAAGTTGGGGACAAGTGGACCAAAGTAACTTCCGATATGAAAAGTGTCAAGTTGGGGACATGAATTCATATCATGGGGGGACTTAGCTCATTTGGTCACTTTTCATGGGGATTCTTACCGACATCTTGACCATCATTCTCACCATCACTTTCATGATGAGTTTCACAGTGATTCCTTCCACCACTCAGTTATCTAATCAATGATTCCATGATCATTTTCAGTCACGTAGTCCGTTATCCTTGAGACATTCATTTCACCATAAATGAGCTTGTTCCCATAGCCTTTTTCGGTTGGTGTACCTGGTTAGCTTGGAGCGGGATTGAAGAAGTGGGTTGTCAGGCCTGTAAGAAATTCTCCAAGCAAGAGAATTGTTGGGGATTGATTCCTGAAGGTGCTAAACTGTAGCTACAATGCTCTGAGACCTTCGGTCCTGCTTGTTGTTGAAGCTCTGGAAGGGAAGTGGGGTAGTCGAGGGATTGTTGAGCAAAGAAGGGGAACACTTCCTTGGGTGGGACAAGCATGTGGGGAATGAGAGGCTGTAGGATGTTAGTTGAGTGAGCACCTAAGACAGAGTCTTTCTTGTTGTCCATGAGCCTTAGCCTGGTTAGGAACCCTTTACCCGGGTGGAGTTCAGTCCCATCTCGGGGGTGACACATTGTTGAGAATGATGAATAGTGTATTCTAAGGCTGGGAGGTTCTTGGACGGTCTGTACACAGTTGGTGACAATATTTCAAAGATAAGTACCAATCATATGATAAAATGATATGATGCATTGTTATTTACATGTTTATGTTACAGTTTATCATATATGTGATTATAATTGCCTGTATGTTTATGGGTATTTTCCTGTATATGTTGTATATCCATGGTTACTGTTATTTCAGTACAAAGTTGTATATTACATAATGTGATTGTTTGTTTATGTTTATATGTAAATCTTCCACGGGATTTTTATATGTATATGTTTAAGTTGCATGCAGTTTTAAGAGAAAGTTTTTGTGGCATAACTTAGTTGATTACTGGGTATGTTACCGTATGTTCCATAGTAAGAGAGAGAAAGTGTTCCCTAGAGTAGCATGGCCCAACCTATTTAAGGTTGGGGATGTTACCAACTGGTGTCAGAGAATGAGAGATTGCTTTGGAGTGGCATCCCTCGGCCTGCGGGTGACCTGGGGAACGTTACAAATTGGTATCAGAGATTTAGTTTCAACATTGAGCTTGGATGAGACAGAGGGGTTTATTTGATGTGAATATCCATAGAAGAGTAACTTCGATGTGACCAAAATTCAAGTCACGGAGTGTCAATGGAAAATGTTGGCATGCTGGCACATGCGGTAAATTTTGGCAGCCCGCGTAAAACGTTGGCGTTCAAGGGTGTGCGGTAAATTGTGGCACCGCGTGGAAGATTATTATGTGTGGATGCACATGCTAAATTTAGCCCTGTGTTGTGAGAACACACATAGTAATGTGCACATGGGGTGTGCAAGTATTGCTTAACACATAGGAGTTTTGTTGGTACGCGCATAGTATGAGTATAAGTTGTCTTGCAACAGTGTATTCAATAGTGCACACAGATAATTGTGCATGATGGAACATGTTGAAATTTGACATGGTGCAATGCATAGGGTGAAATGCATGTGGAGTATCGGTGCGTGATACCAAAACTGTGTGGAGTGGATATTGGTGCACAACGTAAAAGTAGTGCGCACAAGTTGTCGACACGACAAAGAAGAAATGCATAGTGGATATAGGTGCACAAAAAAGCATTTTACCTTGAGATGTTGCTATGCATGATAAATATAAATGTACAACTCGAAGTTTAGTGCGAGCAAAGTCACTTGGAAGGCGATGGGTCTGAGTTTAAATTGCATAATATTAGAAGAAAAAGAAACACACAACTGCATCGAAGCATTAATTAAAAAGAATTCCGAGTTTTATATTCCTCTGATTCAAACAGATGAAAGTGAAATATAAGCTTACAAGAAAAGCATACTATAAAACAAAACAAGATTGATAACACCACCGGATAGAATTTTTTAATAAACAGTCTAAAATCCACTTCTGTATTTATATAATCGTATTAATCACAAAATTACAAAAGGGGGATGATAGCAGTTATCCTGTTGTAAAAAGGGTTGTTTAAGAGCATGCTTATCATCTCTGGTGCTCCTTACCTCCTCTATCAGTTGTTCAAAAAATTGCTGAAACATGCTTAATTTTAGTTGAAGACTCACTTCAGCTTAGCGATCTCCTCCTTTAAAGAATCTAACCAGACCGGTTGATTCTCTCCAACACTTTCAGCCGCTCCAGTCGTGGATTCCTCCTTCTTTTGTTGCTTGCTCCTTTTCTTCTTAGCAACTGGCATGTTGATGACTAAATCCTTTATAGTGGGATTCAACCTGACTTCCAACCGTGAGTCTATATCCAGCTCTATGTGGAATTTAGTCGTTAGAATGTGCACAAGGACCCTTTCCTCCTTATTCACAGGAAAGTCTAAAATGTTTCCTGAATAACCAGTCTCACTCAATTTAGCCTTGTCCATGTATCTCAGGTTGTGGATACCGAAATGATTTTACAAAGAGTAGAAAGTTGAGCAGTTTGGAGATTACTTCGGTTATGGATTATACCTTCATACTTGAGGATTGGTAGTTATAGAATTCCAATTATGAAGCACAGATGGATTACGTACAAGAATGTTGAGTTGCCATGATCGGCTAATCTATTTCAAATGATTAGCTTTTGAGTTCATTACATGGCGACATTCAACTAACGGCACATGGATGTGAAGTATCGAATGAGTGAAGCAGGGTGATCTGACTAGTCGTCACCCGCTCCATGAGTGGTGGATTTGACATGCTGAGACACATGATACCGCGTCTTGGAAAAAGTGGTTTTGGAAAACCACCTTCTTGCAAAGATGTATCTCTGAAGGCACTATGCATCTTTGTTTTCAAGACTTGGGTCTTATCTAGAATTGTCATGGTGATAACACCAGGAAATCAGGAGAGATAATTCTGATGTATATATTGAACCAAAATGGTGCATATTCTCATGAATTGTTGAATTGTTATCTTCATAAGTTTCGATGGCTGCATGTTTTGTAGAATTAACAACAACTAGATCAGATCAGACCAGTGCGGAGTCCATAGGAATGGAGGAAGCATAGGGGAATTACAGTCAGCAAGATGAGAGCAGAGGGGTGGATGCCCATTTGGGAATTGAAGGAACGAACTCCAACAGACATGGAGAAGAAAGGAATGAAAACATGAATATGGTTTAGACCATTAAGAATTTGAAGAAGGATGTCCAAATCCATAAAGCTGATAATGAAAGGATTATGAGAGCCAAAGAGAAACAACATGAATTCAACATGAAGTTATTGGAAGGCTTGAACATAATAGAAAATAAATTGGTTAAGGAGAGTGGCTCAAGTAAATCTTGAAGTCACAAACCTTCAGATGAGAAAAGAAAAACAAAAAGTGTTAGTAGACATCACCATCATTCCCCAAGGCATTCCAATATGAGAGTAGGAAACAAGTCAAGTCTATCCCCTGTCAGAAGGTATAAGAGGTCTGGCGTGGATGAGCTGCGAGGAGAAATGAACAAAATCAAACCTCCTACATTTGATTGTGAGCGCAAGAAGGATGAAGATGCTAAAACATGGTTTTTGGGCATGAGAAAGTATTTTCAATTGCATAATTATTCTTCTCATGCAGAAGGTAGAATTGCTATCTATCAACTCAAAGGAAAAGACTCCATGTTGTAGGATCAACTTGTGTAGGTGAAGCACATTTAAGAGAAAAGTGTTACTTGGAGGGAATTCAAGAAGTAATTTGAGAAGAAGTACTTCACTAAGAGATACTATGACAAGAAAATGAAAGAGTTCTTTGAACTCAAGCTTGGAAGTATGACCATAGATGAATATGAGAGAAGGTTTCTAGAACTGCTAAAGTATATCTCTTTCATTAAGGATGAGATGGTCAAAATTCAAAGGTATTTGAGTGGATTCCACCGTTCATCAGTGAAAAAATACAATATGATGATCCCAAGACATTAGAAGAGACCATAAGGCGAGCTAAATGCCTATATGATCAGCAGAAAGCAAGGCCAACTTTCCAAAAGGATTGGTAAGACAATAAGAAATTCAAGATGGATCAGGGGAAGAAGGGAGCTAAGCCACCATTCTTTAGAAATAATCCACAAGGAAAGAAAATGCCTAAAGGACCCAGAACGATTGACACAGGGAGTCAAGAGCCAAGGCAACCACCTATGCAATGTTGGGTTTGTAAAGGAGATTATAGGTTCAAATATTGTCCTCACAGAGGTGAAAAGTGAAGGATTGTTCAAAATGTACATCAAGTTGAAATAGTGGAGGACATGGGAAGATATGTGCCAAGGATTTATGCATCCCTGGACAACAACCAAGTAGAGTATCGGTCCCACATGATTGAAGTGGAAGGTATGATCAACAACCAAACCATGGCTATTTTAATTGATTCAGGAGCTAGTCATAGTTATATAGACCCTAATATGGTGGAAAGTTTACAATTACCAAGAAGTAAGCATGGGAAATCTTGGTTGGTGCAACTGGCTACTGGAGCCAGAAGAAAAGTTAATGAGATGGTTAAGTCATGCCTCATAGAATTGAATGGACTGAACACCAAGCCATATTTAAACATCTTGCCTTTAGGTTCCTATGTCTATCTAATTGGGATGGATTGGTTGGAACAACATCACACTCTCTTAGACTGTCACAACAAAGAATTTACTTGCCTGGATGAGGAAGGGAAACTAAGGAAAGTACAGGGAATTCCCAGGGAAGTAACTATTAGAGAAATTTCAGCATTGCAGCTGAAGAAATGTTACAGAAAAGGGTGTCAAATAATTTCAACTCATTTGGCAAAGACACCTAGATATAAGGTGCCAAATTTGGAGGATCATGCAATCCTGGAAGATTTTGAAGATGTGTTCAAGGAGGTAACCATACTACCCCCAAGGAGAGACATTGATTTCTCTATAAAATTGATGCCTGGAGTAGTGCCAGTATCAAAGACTCCTTACAGAATGAGTACAACAGAATTGAAGGAGTTGCAAATGCAGCTTGAAGAACTTTTGAAGATGGGGTATATACGCCCAAGCGTGTCACCTTGGGGTGCCCCAGTCTTGTTTGTGAAAAATAAAGATGGAGCACTAAGGTTGTGCATTGACTTCAGACAGTTGAATAAAGTGACTGTTAAGAACAAGTATCCTCTGCCAAGGATTGATGACCTCTTTGATCAATTGAAGGATACAAATATATTTTCAAAGATAGATCTCAGATCAGGATACCATCAGGTAAAGATTAAAGAAGAAGATATCATCAAGACCGCCTTCAGGACAAGGTATGGTCATTATGAGTTCACAGCGGTGCCATTTGGGTTGTCAAATGCACCAGTTGTTTTCATGTGCTTAATGAATGATGTTTTTCGAGAGTATTTGGACAATTTTGTCATTGAATTTTTGGATGAAATTCTTATATATTCCAAGTCAGAGGAAGAGCATAAACATCATTTGAGGATGGTGTTGCAAGTATTAAGGGAACATCAATTGTATGACAAATTGAGAAAGTGTTTATTTTATCAGAAACAAATTCATTATTTGGGGCATATCATTTCAAAGGATGGGATCGTAGTGGATCTTGAGAAAATAGAGGCCATTAGAGAATGGTTAGCACCGAAGAATGTGACAAAGGTGAGATAATTCATGGGTCTTGTAGGCTACTACATAAGATTTATGGAAGGATTCTCAAATATTGCACACCCAATCACTTCCTTGCAAAGGAAGGGAGTGAAGTTTCAGTGGGCACTGGATTGTGAGAAGAGTTTCCAACACTTGAAACAATTATTTACAAATGCTCCAATATTAAGGATTGCAGACCCAGATGAAGACTTCATCATATGCATCGATGCATGTAATGAAGGACTTGGTGGAGTCCTCAGTCAAAATGGGTTTGTCATATGTTATGAATCAAGGAAGTTGAAGGATCATGAAAGAAACTATGCCTCTTATGATTTGGAGTTGACATCCATAGTGCATGCCTTGAGGAAATGGATACACTACCTCATGGGAAAGAGGTTTGAGCTAAGAACATACCAAAATGGTCTGAAATATTTATTTGATCAACCAAATATAAATTCTAGGCAAAGCAGATGGTTAGAATTTCTAAGCAAATGTGACTTTNTTGTTTTCATGTGCTTAATGAATGATGTTTTTCGAGAGTATTTGGACAATTTTGTCATTGAATTTTTGGATGAAATTCTTATATATTCCAAGTCAGAGGAAGAGCATAAACATCATTTGAGGATGGTGTTGCAAGTATTAAGGGAACATCAATTGTATGACAAATTGAGAAAGTGTTTATTTTATCAGAAACAAATTCATTATTTGGGGCATATCATTTCAAAGGATGGGATCGTAGTGGATCTTGAGAAAATAGAGGCCATTAGAGAATGGTTAGCACCGAAGAATGTGACAAAGGTGAGATAATTCATGGGTCTTGTAGGCTACTACATAAGATTTATGGAAGGATTCTCAAATATTGCACACCCAATCACTTCCTTGCAAAGGAAGGGAGTGAAGTTTCAGTGGGCACTGGATTGTGAGAAGAGTTTCCAACACTTGAAACAATTATTTACAAATGCTCCAATATTAAGGATTGCAGACCCAGATGAAGACTTCATCATATGCATCGATGCATGTAATGAAGGACTTGGTGGAGTCCTCAGTCAAAATGGGTTTGTCATATGTTATGAATCAAGGAAGTTGAAGGATCATGAAAGAAACTATGCCTCTTATGATTTGGAGTTGACATCCATAGTGCATGCCTTGAGGAAATGGATACACTACCTCATGGGAAAGAGGTTTGAGCTAAGAACATACCAAAATGGTCTGAAATATTTATTTGATCAACCAAATATAAATTCTAGGCAAAGCAGATGGTTAGAATTTCTAAGCAAATGTGACTTTCATATAAAGCATATCAAGGGGAAGGAGAATAAAGTGGCTAATGCACTCAGCAGGAAGGTGCATGAATTACATGCTACAACCATTAGCATGTATCAGAATGATATTAAAAGCAAAATTCTAGAGGATGCAAATGCAGATCTGCAATATAGAGAATTGGTAGCAATGCTACAACAGGGTAGGATGCCACAAAAGGTAGATAATTATAATTTGGGAATAGACGGAATACTGTTGCGCAAGAACAAAATTTTTGTTCCAAATGTCGAGGACTTGAAACGTATGATTTTGCATGAAATGCATAATGTTCCTTATGCAGGGCACCCTAGATATCAAAAAACCATGGCAGCGATCAAGAGCCATTAATTTTGGCCAGGTATGAAGAGAGAGATCGCCGAGTACATCGCTATATGTATGGAATGCCAAAAAGTTAAAGCTAAGAATACGCACCCAACAGGGTTGCTACAACCTTTAACCATTCCTGAATTGAAGTGGGAAGTGGTGACAATGGATTTTATTACAAGATTGCCTAGAACAGGCAAGCTGCATGATTTGATCATGGTGGTGGTGGACAATCCTACGAAAGCTCCTCATTTTATTCCACTGAAAAATATGCAAAAGGAAACAGAAGTTGCTAATATTTTCATGAAGGAAGTGGCATGATTGCATGCGATTCCTAAAACAATTGTGTCCGACACAGACCCGAAATTCAGCTCAAATTTCTAGAAAGGATTGTTCAAAGGATTCAGAACGAATATGAACTTTAGTACAACTTATCATCCCGAGTCTAATGGAAAAACAGAGAGGGTGAACAGAGTGATAAAAGATATACTGAGAATGTATGTGATGGACAAACCATCGAAATGGGAGGACTACCTACACTTGGTAGAATTCGCTTACAACAATGGGTATCAGGCATCATTGAAGATGAGCCCATTTGAAGAACTTTACAGAAGAAAGCGCAATACTTCAGTGAGTTGGGATAATCCATCTGATAGGACAGTAGTTGGGCCAGAGTTTCTCAAGGAGATGGAGGACAAAATGATAAAAATTAAGTAGAATTTAAAAGCTACCCAAGACAAACAGAAAGGTTATGCCGATCAGAACAGAACCCACAGAGAATTCAAAGTGGGTGATCATGTTTTCTTGAAAGTGAAAGGTAACAGGAGTTCCCTGAAGCTGGTAAGCTGTGCCAAGTTGACAACCAGATTTTGCGGGCCATTTGAAATCCTGGAGAGGATTGGTCTAGTTGCTTATATGATTGCATTGCCTGCATCTATGTCTGTTCATAATGTCTTACATGTATCATTTCTAAAGAAATATATACATGATTATAATCATGTTATTGATTGGAATGTGATTCAGGTGGAGCAAGAAGGTGCTTTTCAAGTGCATTCGATGCACATTTTGGACCGAAAAGTCAAGTAGCTCCAAAACCGATCCATAGGGCTTGTAAAGGTTCAATGGACCTGGTACGGTCCTGAGGACACTACTTGAGAGCATGAGGATACAATGCAGACAGAATACCCACATCTTTTTGAAGATTTTTTAAAACACTGTTGTATATGGGTGTATGATGCACTGAGGATAGGGCATAAATAAGGGGAGGGGATAGTAATATCCCTTAGTAGAACCCAATTGTAAATATAATATAAGTATACGTAAGATGGTGAGTTTTTTTTACATCATCTTGTAATGCACTTTCCATGGCATAGTGCACGCATGAACTGCGCAATAAAATGATGTAGTATGCACATTCCTGGATACCGCGCATAGTAACTAAAGTGCACGTAGTATGGAGGACATTGATCCTCGTGTATATGATATAGGTAATAGGCCGGAACACCTAGATGTTGAAGGCCAATGCACCTATTTTGTACATGACTCATGATTAATATAAAATACATCATTGCGCGCAGACCGAACACGATAAAAGAGATGGGGGACTGAACTTCACCAGTTAGGGAAAGGGAGGGCCAAAATTCAAGGGAAAAGGGATAAGATAGAGAGCTTACGCCAAGAAGGGAATATTATGTTAATATTTCCTAAAGCATAAAGTATGGATAATTATTTTATCCTAAGTTCTAAAGTTGGGGACAAGTGGACCAAAGTAACTTCCGATATGACAAGTGTCAAGTTGGGGACATGCATTCATATCGTGAGGGGACTTAGCTCATTTGGTCACTTTTCATGGGGATTCTTACCGGCATCTTGACCATCATTCTCACCATCACTTTCACGATGAGTTTCATGGTGATTCCTTCCATCACTCAGTTATCCAATCAATGATTCCATGACCATTTTCACTCACGCAGACCATTATCCTTGAGACATCCATTTCACCATATCTGAGCCTGTTCCCATAGCCTTTTCTGGTTGGTGTACCTCGCTAGCTTGGAGTGGGATTGAAGAAGCATGTTTTCAGGCCCATGAGAAATTATCCGAGTGAGAGAATTGTTGGGGATTGATTCCTGAAGGTGCTAAACTACAGCTACAATTCTCTGAGACTTTCGGTCCAACCTGTTGCTGAAGCCCTAGAAGGGAAGTGGGGCCACCGAGGGACTGTTGAGCAGAGAAGGGAAGTGGGGCAACCGAGGGACTATTGAGCAGAGAAGGGGCACACTTCCTTGGGTGGGACTAGCATGTGGGGAATACAAGGTTGTAGGATATTAGTTGAGTGAGAACCTGAGATGGATTCTTTCCTATTGTCCATGAGCCTTAGCCTAGTTAGGAACCATTTACCTGGGTGGATTTCAGTCCCAGCTTGGGGGTGACTCATTGTTGAGAGTGATGAATAGTGTAGTCTAAGGATGGGAGGTTCATGGATGGTCTGTATGTAGTTGGTGACAATATTTTCAAGATAAGTACCAATCGTATGATAAAATGATATGCTGCATTGTTATTTACGTGCTTGTGTTACGGTTTATCATATATGTGATTATAATTGCCTGTATGTTTATGGGTATTTTCCTATATATGTTGTATATCCATGGTTACTGTTATTTCAGTACAAATTCGTATATTACAAAATGTAATTGTTTGTTTATGTTTATATGTAAATCTTCCGCAAGAGTGTTGTATGTATATGTTTAAGTTTCATGCAGTTTTAAGAGAAAGTTTATGTGGCATAAATCAGTTGATTACTGGGTAAGTTACCATCTGTTCTGCAGTAAGAGAAAGAAAGCGTTCCCTAGAGTAGCATGGACCGACTTGTTTAAGGTTGGGGATGTTACCAACTAGTGTCAGAGCATGAGAGATTGCTCTGGAGTGGCATCCCCCAGCCTGCGGGTGGTTGGGGGAATGTTACACATGTCCTGCTCCTCTTCCTGTGTCTTGGGACACTAATCCACAGATAAATTTACACCAACAGGAATAGGGACCTTGACCAGTTTAAGTTCCTTTATATTAAACCTCTGCTATATTGTCTCGACATATTTTATTTGATTTAACTAGAGTCTCCTCTTTTTCCGATCTCTTTTAATTTACATGCCCAAAATAAAATTTGAAGCACCAAGATCCTTCATGTCAAATTTAGAGGACAACTAAGTTTTCACATCCTGGATAATCTTCTTGTTGTTTCCTATCAGCAACAAGTTATCCACATACAAGACCAAATATATCAAATGATCACCAATTAATTTAAAATACACACAGTGATCCTATTTACTTCTTGTGAAGCCAAATCCTATCATATAAGTATCAAATTTTTGATACCATATCCTTGGTGATTGTTTTAAAACATACAATGACTTTTTCATCTTACATACCAGCACCTTCTTTCCCTTCATAGCATAACCTTCTGGTTTCTTCATATAGATTTCTTCTTCTAGATCCCCATGTAGGAATGTTGTCTTCACATCCATTTGTTCTACTTCAAAATCAAATGTTGTAGCAATAGGTAAAAGAAGTATTATATAGGTTAACTTGGTAACAGGAGAAAAAATCTCAACAAAATCAATTCCCTCAACCTGGGAATAACCCTTTGCTACTAACCGAGATTTGTATTTCTCCACTTTTCCTTCTGCATTCAACTTCTTTTTAAATACCAATTTTTTTCCAATGGGAATTCTTCCAGTCAACAACTCCACTAGATCCCATGCCTCATTCTTATCTAAAGATTCCATTTCGTCGTCCATGGCCCTTTTCCATAGATTTCTATCCTCTAAATACATTTCCTCCCTAACAGTTCTAGGATCATCATTAGTAATAGACAAAGCAAAATTTGAACGAAAATCAGATGGAGTATACTTTTCGGTAGCCTTATTTATCAAACCGATCTCCTCAATACTAGAGTATGAGGATATTCTTCTTCTGATTCCTATTCTTCTGTAAATTTTGACTCATCATCCTTTAAATCAAACTCTATTTTCTTTGGTTCTTCCTTACTTGGTAGGACTTCCTATTTAACAACATCCTTCATTTCTCTAAATACCACATCTTGTCTATACACTACCTTCTTATTTTATGGGTTCAAAAGCATATAACCTTTGAGACCATCTTCATATCCAATAAAGATACACTATGCAGCCTTCTTATCTAGCTTACTCTTGTTTTTCTTTGGAACATGAACATATGCATCACAACCAGATACCTTGAGATGTGTGAGAGAAGGTTTCTTACCAGTCCATACCTCTTGTGGGGTCTTTCCATCCAACGTTGATGAGGGTGATATGTTGACCAGGTAACATGCAGTACCTACTGCCTCTTCCCATAATTCTTGTCCTAACAGAAAACCACTGAGCATGCACCTTGATTTTTCCATCATCGTCCTATTGATCCTTTCTGTAAATCCATTTTGTTGAGGTGTATATGGAGTAGTCTTCTGACTTGGTATATCACACTTCTTACATAATTCTTCAAATTCATTCCCGTAGAACTCTCCACCATTATCTGTCCTCAACACCTTAATTCTTTTCTCTGTTTGATTCTCAACAAGAGCCTTAAACTCTTTAAACCTGTGAAAGACATCAGATTTATTCCTCAGGAAATATATCCAAGTATTCCTGGAGAATTCATCTATAAATGAGACACAGTACACATATTTTCCCAATGATGGGACTGATACAGGTCCAAAAACATCACTATGGACTAGTTATAAAATTTTGTCTTCCCTTGTTGCACCAGAAGGGAATCTTACCCGATTTTGCTTCCCATATACACAATGTTCACATAAATCAAAATCTAGAGAGCAGTTAGACATACCTTCAACCATACCTTTACCATGTAGTAGTTGAATACTGACGTTGACGTACGCTCCCTCCACAACCCACAGGTCAGAAGGTCCACGTCAACACAGGATCTTTCCTTCACTACTGGCCCGAAGAACTCTAAAACAACTCTTCTATTTCCATATTGGGAAATATGCACCCACAACAAACTCTCATGGGATCCCCTCTTCACACTCGGGAGATCGAACTTCGCGACTTCGCGAATCCAGTGGCCAAGCGCTGGTCTCTCGAATCCCCGAAACCCGAAACAGTCAACGCTGACCTTTCCTTTTTCCTTTCGGGATTTTCCCTATCACAATTTCGATGATCGTGATGTCAAGGAACTTGTCTCCCCCGACTCCCGAATCCCAATTTACCAAATACTCCAATTCACTCGCGCGATTGACTTTTCAACGCTACCTCACCTCTATCAGGATTTCGAACTTCGCGGTATCGCGAATCCTGATGGAATGAGTTCAGGACTTCACCCCACGAAACTCTGAAATAGCGTGCCACCTGTCCACCTCACTGACTCTTGTGGCCCCACACCGTCCTCCGAGCTCTCGAGATTTCGTGGTTCGGGATATCGCGATTCCCATTACAAGGTTTACGAGACTTCAACCTACGAAACCCCGATATAGAATACCATGCGAAAATCCAACGGCCTTTATGGCTTGGATCTATGGTCCTACTCCTCCTTGCTTAGAACCCTTAGAAATACTCACGGTAACTCCCTTGTTTCTCCGTGAGATCTAACGGCTTACAGAAATTCAGGGATTCTCCTCAGAGAATACCGACCGTCCGTTCCTCCTTGGCGATTTCTGTGAATAACTGAGTGTTCCTCCACAAACTTGTCCACCTGCAACCCTTTCAGCGATTATAAGGTTTTATCCTTCCTGAGCTTCCTTATAACTCCGAGTCTTAGAGAAGACTCTTGCACGCACTCCTTGCGGCAACCTTCAGACACTTCCAAGTGCTGAGTTTCCTTCGAGCCTGCGCACATCTACAACAACAGTCTCTCAACACTTCGCTCAGGTTCACAACTATGAGACTTCACTTGGCCTGTGCACTCCTTGCACGGCTCTTGTGCCTGATTGCACTTCTGTGGAATTGAGAACAAAAGCTATCTATCCTGAGCTGTCAGAGACAAACCTCTGAACACCTTTTCGACGCATTCCTTGCGGACAATTCAACTGCACTCCTTGCAAGAACTCTTGCTCAGATAGAGAGACAATTGAAAATCATTCCATTACCCTTTCCTCTCAGATTTCAGACATTCAACAAGAAATCATTCATACATGGCATAAAAGCAATTGCATGACAGAAACAGTAAAAACATTCATGAGCATAACATTCAAAGATGCATACACAGAGAATATATGAACACCATGAGTCTGAATCACAACTTTCTTTGTATTAATTCATAATTTATGTACATGGAGTCTGCTACACAACTCTTTGTTCCCTTCTATGCTCTTCTTCCTCTAATGATGTTTACAATACACAATGAGGGTGTCTATATCTCGTTTCCCTCTTACGCTCTAAAACTGTCTAATCTACACATTTAATTCTACCTACTTGCATTAACTACTTTAAATGCCTTCTACCTACTAAGGACGAGAGCAAATCGCTCAAGGTCCGTTTACATTATACAAAGGCACCTTTTCTTAAAGACTTCATTTAAGATTGCGCATCAATTTCAAGGTAATTTCAAAATTTTTGCTGGCGCTAGCCCAGCTGTCCTTTGTCTCTGCGCTGGCTCGCTTGATGTTGGCGATGCTCCTGCATCATACTCCCTGGCTTGAAAAATTTCATGGGCTCCTTTCCATGAGCTCACGCATGGTTTGTCCATGCTTCTGGATCTCTGCTTCGTTCTCCCAGCTGGCATCTTCAACTGGATGGCCCTTCCATTTGACCAGATACTCAAAATATTCTTTCTGTCTGGTCTTTTTGCTCACTCTTTTATCCAGTATGCACTCCATCTGCGGCTTTTCTGCAACTAGCATTTGCTTTCACCACTGCACCTCTGACTGTTCATTTTCTTCTCCTGCTTCCCCAGCTCTATATGGGTACAAATTCAAGATATTGAATATCGAAGAAATTCCGATCCCATCGGGTAATTCAATCTCGTAAGCATTCATCCCAAATTTATTCAAGACCTTACATTGTCCAATTTTCTTCATCTTCAGCTTATTATATGTTCCTCTCGGGAACCTTTCTTTTCTCAAATGTGCCAGAATCAAGTCACCAACCTCGAACTGAAGTTGTCTCTTTTGCTGATTTTCTCTATGCTTGTATTCCTGGCTTGAATTCTGTAGTCTCTCCTTCACCTGGATGTGAAGTTCTTTCATCGCCTCTACGAATTCTTCTGCACTAACGCTCCTAGTCGTAGTCTGTTCTAATTCTCCCAGTTCAGAAATTCCCCTCGGTTGCATGCCATAGACAATCTGAAATGGACTCTGCCCTGTGCTCCTATTAACCAAGTCATTATAAGCAAACTCTGCCTGTGGTAATATGTTGTCCCACTAGTTGTGGTGTTCTGTCACCAAGCTTCTTAGCAAGTCTCCCAGACTTCTGTTCACTACTTCTGTCTGTCCATCCATCTGAGGATGATAAGCCTAACTAAAAGACAAGTTAGTTCCCAGCTTCTTCCATAAGGTCCTCCAAAAGTTCCCTATGAATTTTCTGTCTCGATCCGAAACTATGCTCCTTGGTAAGCCATGAAGTCGAATGACTTCTCTGAAAAACAGGTTCGCAATGTGAGTTGCGTCACTGGTCTTCTGACATGGAATGAAGTGTGCCATATTGGAAAATCTATCCACCACCACAAAGATTGAATCACAACCTCTTTGTGTTCTTGGCAACCCCAATACAAAATCCATGCTGATTGCATCCCATGGCCTCTCTAGTATGGGAAATGGTTGATAAAATCATGCATTATGTTTCCTTCCCTTCGAATGCTAGAAAATTATGCATCTGTCCACGAATCTCTTGAGATCTTCTCACATTCCTGACCAAAAATATGATTCATTCAGCTTTTTGAATGTCTTGTCGTGACCAAAGTGCCCTGCCAATCCTCCACTGTGTTTCTCCTTCAGCAAATTCTCCCTCATGGAGCATTTCAGAATACACAGTTGATTACCTTTAAATAGAAATCCTTCCTGGATCATGTATTATGTCCATTGGCTTCTATCCCTGAGAATTGGATTCCCAGTTGCTTCATATGCTTCCCTAAAATCCTGATCATCTGCGTACATGTCCCTGAGATCATCAAAACCCAACGTTTTGACCTTGAACTCCTACAATAGCATACACTTCCTGCTCAACACATCATCAACTTTGTTAGTAGTACCAGAAATATGTTTAATCACAAAAGTGAAATTTTTCATATATTCCACCCATTTGACATGTCTTTGATTCAACTTTTCCTGTTGAGTCACAAACTACAGTGCATGATTGTCACTGTATAAGACAAACTCCTTCGGGATCAAGTAATGTCTCCATTTCTTCAATGCCTGGATGATAGCATAGAACTCCTTATCATAAGTGGAGTATTTCACTTTCACTTCATTCAGCTTCTCACTGAAGTATGCTATCGGCCTGTCTTCATGACTCAAGACTGCCCCAATTGCAAATCCGATTGCATCGCATTTCACTTGAAATGTCTTTCGAAAATCCGGCAACACCAAAACTGGTTGTTCCATAATCTTCCTCTTCAATAGATTAAAACTTTTCTCAACCTCTTCAATCCAGTGAAAAGACTTGTGTCTTTTATTCACTGTGTCCATCATTGCTATGCTAATTCCACTGAAATTCCTGATGAATTTTCGGTAGAAACTAGCCAATCCATGAAAACTTCTCACCTCGAAGATATTCTTCGGTGATGGCCAATTCTTGATTACCTCCACCTTATCTGGGTCCATCCTCAACTCATCTGCAGAAATAAAAAATCCCAAGTAAATGAGATCTGTCTTCATGAATGAGGACTTCTTCATGTTTATCAACAACTTCTCCTGCTGTAATCTCTGCATCACTGTAGCCAAATGCTTCAGATGCTCTGCCACTATTTTACTATAAACCAATATGTCATCTAAATACACAATGACAAATTTTCCGATGAACTCCCTTAGGACTTCGTTCATCAACCTCATGAAGGTACTTGGTGCATTTGTTAAGCCAAATGGCATAACAAGCCATTCATACAACCCTTCATTGGTTTTGACTGTTGTCTTCCATTCATCACCCTATCTCATGCGGATTTGATGATAACCGCTTTTCAAATCAATCTTTGAAAAATACTTTGCTCCACTCAAGCAATCCATCAGATCATCCATCCTTGGCAATGGAAATCTGTATCTGATGGTTATCTTGTTAATCGCCCTCAAGTCAGTACACATCCTCCAGCCTCTGTCTTTCTTCGGATTGAGTACTGTTGGAACAACACATGGACTAAATCTCTCCCTGACCAAAACTTTGTCCAACAACTCCTAGACTTTCCTTTTAACCTCTTCATTCTCTTGTGGCATCAATCTGTATGCGGATTTGTTTGGAAAATTGGCTCTTGGTATGAGATCAATATGATGACTCACACTTCTGATCGGTGGCAACGAACGAGGTAATTCGTCCACTACTATGTCAGCGAACTCTTCCAGCAGTTCCTGAACCTCTTCTGGTAAATCAGCCACCCTTGTGCTAGTCAAAACAATCTTCGGTTTCCTGACCACAATGAATTGCGGTTCTTCCTTCTTCTTAACCTATGTAAGAAGTTCCTTCCCACTCATGAGAAGTACAATGTTGCTTACTTCCAGTTTCACCTCCTTATCCTTGATTGGTAGCAACATGTGAGTCCTCCCATTCTTCTCCAGGGTGTATGTGTTCATCCTCCCATCATGAATCACATTTCTGTCATATTTCCATGGTCTACCCAAAAATAGATGACAAACATCCATAGGAATGACATCACACAAGATCTTCTCATTATATCCTCCTATCTTAAATTCAACTAAACATTGTTTAGTGGCAGTTACCTGATGTCCTTTTTGTAGCCATGAAACTCTGTATGGTCTTGGATGATCAGTCGTCTCCAGCTCCATCTTTTCTACCATCTCCGTAGAAATGAGATTATCCGTGCTACCACTGTCTACAATGACCTTCAATACCCTGTCCTTGGTTTTGCAATCAGTCCTGAAAAGTCTGGTCCTTTGGACTAAACTCTCCACCTCCTTCTTTGGTGTCAAAAGAACTTTTCGCATCATCAACGATCTTCATCCTTCATTGTCTTCTGCCTCAACATCCCGCCTCTGTGCTTCGGCGATGTGAGCTTCTCCACTCTCTTTCTTTTTATCTGGACACTCATAAGACTTGTGCCCATTCTTTCCACATGTGAAGCATGTAATTACTCCACCTCTTCCTCTTCCTCTACCTCTAGTACAAGGAAAAGTGTTATTGTCAGCATAATCTCCTCTCTTCTCAGTATGCTGCCCTCACTGTGAGGTTCCACCTCTCTCAGTTTGAGTTTGAGGTTTCTTCCAGTCCTCCTTGGGCTTCTGATATTTGTCCTGGGCAACTGATTTGCCTCTGGGATGACTTGTGCCTCGGCCTCTCTGACGCTACTTTCGGCTCATCTTCTCTTCCGCTTTCAGAGCCATCTGATAAGCATCTTCCACCGTTCGGATGGTTACCATGCTCATCTCATCCTGGATATCATATCTCAGGCCATTCATATATCTGGAAACTTTTTCATCATTGCTCTCCCGATGACCTGCCCTAATGTTCAGTTTGTAGAATTCTTCAGTCTGTTCTTTCACTATCATCACTTCTGTCTCAGGTTCTGCATTTTCCTGAATAGAGTAATTTGATAATCCCTGGGGATGAAATTTGCCTTCATCTTCACGATCATTCTATCCCAGCTTTTGATCTTCTGCTTGCCTTTGCAGCATCTGTCAGCTTGTAGTTCATCCCACCACAATGCTCTATGTCCTTTCAATCTTGTGACAACATGCTTGACCTTCTTGTCCTCTTCAACATCTTCATAGTCAAAGTATGTGTCTAGAGCTCTAATCTAGTCTAGAATCTCCTCTGCATCCAGATTTCCCTCATAAACTAGAATGTCCATCTTTGCTCTTGCACCCATCCTTGCAATAACACTGATCAAATGTTCGTTTGATGCATCTTCGGCTGCAACTTCTTCTTCATGTTCAACCTCAACTTCACTTTCAGAATCACTTAGATCCCCAGCACTGACTGTGCGTCTTTGTGTTGTCTCCATGTCTTCGAGTCTGGCTCGTAGATCACGCATCTCTCTCTCCATAGCTGGATCAGTCATCTGCCTGCCTCTTCTTCTCGGCATTTCCCTATCCTCTGGTGGATCGGGTGTTTTCCTGTCCCTTCTCCTTTGCGGCATGGTGAATCCTTCTTTTTCTCTGCTACAAAAAGAAAAGAACTTTTCTGAGCTCTGATACCAAATTGATGTCGACGTACGCTCCCTCCAAAACCTGCAGGTCATAAGGTCCACATCAACACAGGATCTTTCCTTCACTACTGGCCCGAAGAACTCTAAAACAACTCTTCTATTTTCCTATCGGGAAATCCGCACCCACAACAAACTCTCACGGGATCCCCTCTTCACACTCGGGAGATCGGACTTCGCGAATCCAGTGGCCAAGAACTAGTCTCTCGAATCCTCGAAACCTGAAACAGTCAACGCTGACCTTTCCTTTTTCCTTTCAGGATTTTCCCTATCATGATTTTGAGGATCGCGATGTCAAGGAACTTGTCTCCCCCGACTCCCGAATCCCAATTTACCGAATACTCCGATTCACTAACGTGGTTGACTTTTCAACGCTACCTCACCTCTGTCGATATTTTGGACTTCGCGGTATCGCGAATCCTGATGTAATGAGTTCGGGACTTCACCCCACAAAATTCTGAAATAACGTGCCACCTGTCCACCTCGCTGACTCTTGTGGCCCCACACCATCCTCCGAGCTCTTGGGATTTCGCGGTTCGGGATATCGCGATTCTCATTACATGGTTTATGGGACTTCAACCTATGAAACCCCGATATAGAATTCCATGTTAAAATCCAACGGCCCTTGTGGCTTGGATATACGGTCCTACTCCTCTTGAGCTTAGAACCCTTAGGAATACTCGCGGTAACTCCCTTGTTTCTCCGTGAGATCTAACGGCTTACAAAAATTCACGGATTCTCCTCAGAGAATACCGACCGTTCGTTCCTCCTTGGCGAATTCTTTGAATAACTGAGTGTTCCTCCACAAACTTGTCCACCTGTGGCGCAAGCTTATGACGCCTTTCTAATTATTCTAGGTACAACTTCTGTGCAACCCTTTCAGCGATTATAAGGCTTTATCCTTCCTGAGCTTCCTTATAGCTTCGAGTCTTAGAGAACAATCTTGCACACACTCCTTGCGACAACCTTCAGACACTTGCAAGTGCTGAATTTCCTTCGACCTTGCGCACACCTGCAGCAGTAGTCTCTCAACACTTCGCTCAAGTTCACAACTCTCATACTTCACTTGGCCTGCACACTCCTTGCACGACTCTTGTGCCTGATTGCACTTATGTGGAATTGAGAACAAAATCTATCTATCCTGAGCTATCAGAGACAAACCTCTGAACACCTTGTCGACGCATTCCTTGCGGACAATTCAACTACACTCCTTGCAGGAACTCTTGCTCAGATAGAGAGACAATTGAAACTCATTCCATTACCCTTTCCTCTCAGATTTCAGACATTCAACAAGAAATCATTCATACATGGCATAAAAGAAATTGCATGACAGAAACAGTAAAAACATTCATGAGCATAACATTCAAAGATGCATACACAAAGAATATATGAACACCATGAGTCTGAATCACAACTTTCTTTGTATTAATTCAGAATTTCTGTACATGGAGTTTGCTACACAACTCTATGTTCCCTTCTATGCTCTTCTTCCTCTGATGATGTTTATAATACACAATGAGGGTGTCTATATCCCGTTTCCCTCTTGCACTCTAAAAATGTCTAATCTACACATTTAATTCTACCTACTTGAATTAACTACTTTAAATGCCTTCTACCTACTAAGGATAAGAGCAAATTGCTCAAGGTCCATTTACATTATACAAAGGCGCCTTTTCTTAAATACTTCATTTAAGATTGCACATCAATTTCAAGGTAATTTCAAAATTTGAGCTAACGCTGGCCCAACTGTCCTTTGTCTCCACGCTGGCTTGCTTGATGTTGGCGATGCTCCTGCATCAAATACCCTTCTCTCTGATATGCCCCAGTCTTTGATGCCACAACATAACCTTTTCTCCAGAGACTGTAGGAATTCTTTTTTCTTCAACTCCAATATAAAGAACAATGGAACTATTACACCCATCATTAATAGTTCTTCCTTGCATTTCATACAGAGTTCCAAACCAAACTCCCTTCAACAACACCATTTCTCCTCGAACCATCATGCATGTTTCCTTTTCAAATACTTTTTTTACCCCTGCATCATCCATTTTGCTTACAGAAATCAAATTTCTGGCCAAACCTTCTATGTGCAGAACACCAGGAAGTGTTCTAATCCTTCCATCTTCGAGCCTCAATTCGACGTTTCCTCATCCTATGATTCTGGTTATCGAATCATTGCCAAAGAAAACATCACCTCCATCATACCTTTCATATTTTCAGAATCACTTCCCGTGGGGAGTCATATGAAAGGATGCACCAGATTCAACCAACCATGCATCATGATCTGCATGTGTTCTTGAAGAATCCAAGTACACATCCCCTCCTTCTTCCTTAGAGGCATTTTCTTCTGTAGAAGGAGATTCTTCAGATCCCTTCTTTTTCTCAACTTTGGATCTACACTGATTCTTATAGTTCCCTTGTTTTCCACATCTCCAACATACCTTTACAAAAATTTTGGGATATTTAGATCTACCCTTATATTTATATCTCTCACTTGAGAACTTAGATCTATTTCTTTCTTGGGAATGTCCTCTTGTAAATAATGTGTCTGTTCTCTGTCCTTCCATATTCTTTTGTCTCATCTCCTCTGATAACAAGGATGAGACCACTTCATCAAAATTCAAGGCAGTTGTATTACTACGTATGTCCACAACCAGACTATCCCATGAGTCTAGAAAACAACACAATAAACTGATACATTTATCTTCATCTAAATTTTTTATCTCAACAGATACTAACTGACTTACCACAATATTGAAGGCATTCAAATGCTCTGTCACTGAGTCTCCATCTCTCATCCTCAGGTTATACAACTTCTTTCTCAAGAATAGTTTATTTACTATGGACTTAGACTGATACAACTTCCCCAAGTTATCCCATAAATCCTTGGATATAGCTTCCTCTGACACATTCAGTAATACTGAATCTGAGAGACACAGTCAGATTATGCTCTTTGCCTTCGTATCCAACTTTTTCCAGTCATCTGTTGAAGTTTCTGTAGGTGCAATACCTATATCTATCACCATCCACTGATCTTTGTCCACCAACAAATCTTCCATTTTGAGCTTCCACAACACAAAACTTTTCCCATTAAATTTTTCGATCTGCATTTTCGAATTGCTTGCCATTTCTTTTCACTTGAAAAATCAATACCACAGATCTCCCACTGTAACAAGGCTTATCACACTCCTGAGCCAAACCCTTGACCACAAAGGCATCCCCCTAAAGCCAACAAATATCGGGTACCAAATGTAGATTTTAACCTTGTAAAATATTTACTGCAAACAGATTTTCAGTAAAAGAACATAAAATATACAATGAAAAATACAAACATTACACAGATGTTTTTTCCCTAGAAACCTGAACCAGGAAAACTAGCATATTCTATATTCATTCATAGTGATACAATTTTTACAATAAAATATACATATAGGATCCCACAACATCCAAAACCCTAACCCAATGACCTAGATTAGTCAAAAAACCTAATTCCTTAACCAGAAATAGAAAACCATCGACAAAAAACCATGTGTCAAAAAACCGCCCAAAAATGTGACACATTTCCTGAGGCAAAAAAAAATTTCTCAAGGGAGTTTCCCCCGAACCCCCATGCGGGGGGATATAGACCCCCTACACACCCCTCCATGCCCTGTTCAACGTAGACACTGCTACTCGTGAAAATAATATAACTCATACCCAACATTGTTCCATTAGCTTGTGGAAGATAAGGACTGCTCTTATGGTGTTCAATAAGTAATTATGTTGTCAATGTTGCAATTGTGCTACTAATGAAATGGTTCCCTTGATCACTAGTCGCGATCCTAGGACATCCAAACTGAGAAATAATATTTTCAAATATAAATATATTCGTTGTATGTGTTGAAAAATCGTGGACCACTTCTGCTTCATCCCACCACGTAAGATAGTATGTTGTGGTAATGATATATCTGGCATTTGAATGTCTTGTGGGTAGGTCAATTGGTCCAATAAAGTAAAAAACCCACTTATCAAAGGATTGCAATTACCTAACTGGATGAAGAGGTAATTCATCTTTGCATGATGGTTTCCCTACTCATTGACAAACATTGTAAGACCTAGCATAGAATTTATCATCTTTCAATAATGTTTCCACCATAATCCGACTTGGAGAACATTCTATGTTGTAGCTTTCCCTCCAACCTACCCTCCCACAACTCCACTATGGAATTCCCATAGGATGTCTTGTCTTTCATGTCTTAGGATACACCATCTCAGAATGCTATCGAGTCCCATGTTATGGAGTTGACTTGCTATCAATTGGTAATCTATTGCGCAGACTACCAGGTGCCTCTTCTGGGCTGCAGAATAATTCTCTGCAAAAGTCCCTGTACTAAGGAAAGAAACAATATCTTTGAGATATTCTGGAATGGCTTCAATCCGAAACATGTATGTTTTGGGGCATTGTTCATCCACTTATCTTCCACTTTCCCTTCATTCCAGTCTTGATAGGTGATCCATTCCTACGTTACATCTTCCCGGTTTGATAATTACCTCAAAGGAAAAATCTTGAAAGAGTAAGATCCACCTGCAAATCCTTCCTTCAAGAACAATATTATTTACAAGGTATTTCAATGTAGAATGGTAAGTGGAAAAATTAAAATGAGAACCTAGTAAGTAGTTTAAAAAAAAATTCAATGCATAAATCATAGCCAAACCTTCCCTTTTGGTTGTTGTGTAGTTGTGTTCATCTTGAGATAACTTTCCGTTGGCAAAGTATATAGGGTAGTCAATATTCCCTTCACTTGGTTGCACTAATATGGCTCCCATCACAACACCCTATGCATCCATGTGTATATGGAATTCAATTTCCCAATTGGGGTATATAAGGATTAGTGTAGTAGTGATATTTTCCTCGAGTATATCAAACGCCTTGTCACATTCGGTCAGCCACCGAAATGATTCAGAGTTCTTCTATGATTTCTCCAGTGGTGCTATAATACTGGTATATCTTCTGATGAATCTATGGTAGTATACCTTATGCCCAAGTGTCTTGTGCACCTGTTTCTCACTTGTAGGTGGTGGCATGTTCAGGATAACCACAACTTTAGATGGGTCTACCATGACTCCTTCCTAGAAAACAATGTGGCCTAGCTGGTTGTCGTTTGGTACACACAATATAAACTTCCTCAGGTTTAGAGCTATATGTAACTCCTGACATATATCAAACATCAATTGGAGTAGCCTTACATGCTCCTTCAACACACTGTATGTCGTATGGCCATCCAAGTATACCTCTAGGAACCTGTTTATGAAATCATGAACTACTACAATAAAAATTCTGGAGAATACTGTAGGGATGTTCTTTAGGACAAAAGGCATTAATTTATTTTCGAATGGCCCCCACTCAGTTATAAAAGTGGTCTTTGTATTGTCATCCTATGAAATTATGACCTAGTGATACCCTGAGGATCCATCTGTAAATGAATATGCTTCTTTCCCTGCAACCTGATATAATACCTCATCATTGAAGGGTGTCAAAAATGGATCATGTACACCTGTGGCATTCAAACTCCTATATTCAACACAGACCTGAATGTTCTCAGTACCCTTTTTTCTTTGAATTACTCTATGGGGCTAACCCATTCTTCTTCTTCGATCGAAAATACTAGACCTTCCATAAGGATTTTGAGTATTTCTCTTTTGACCTTTTCTTTACATTGGGATTGAGATAGTATGGTCCATGTTTCACTAGTTTCAAGTCAATTTTTATCTCAATATTCATCTCTCCCAAGGTTCCTTTTCTGCCTTTCAACTCTGAAACGGGTTTTTGGAATAGGTCTTCGTATTCCTGCAATAGACTCTGGATTTCATTCATGGTATTCTCATCCCAGTAATCCCCTATAGAAGTTATCTTAGGATCCTCTTCACTCCCTATGTTTACTTTTCACAATTCTAGAGGATGGGTATAGGTGCTACTAGTCTGATTGGGTGTGGTATCCTGGATTTCCCTAGTTCCTACAGTTTTTTTAATATTGAGGTTCCTAAGTCCTTCTACTTCATTAGGTTCTTCCAAGTGTTTATCAACTTTGTAGCAATATATCGATATTCTTATAGGGTTGTGGTCTTGATTGGACTGGAACAAGTGAGTATGATCAGAACATACCATTGGGCTTGATTTGGCTTCACAATCATCAATAAATAGTATCTTATGAATTCTTTGAAGGACTAGGTGGAGTTCAGGAGTCTTATCAGTAAAAGAAAAATTGTTGCAAAAGTGGTCTTTTAGTGTCTTCCACTAGTTCGTTTGTCTTCTGGTCTCTTCATGTATGTACCAAGATTTTGGAATCACACCGAATGAGTGGAAAAATAAGTGAACCGATAACTGAGATGGTACTTGCACAACTTTCCATTTCTTTATGCAATGATCAACATGGATTATGGGGTTAGACTTCCCATTGAACAATTGCACTTCATGAAGATCCACATTCATCTCTGTTGTCACTTGATCGGTTCTGAGAAATCTATATCAAATAGCTCTTTTTGTGTCCTCCCATGTATGGATCTAAGGGTTGGAATATTCTTACACCATTTGATTCAAATGTCATAGTGTCCCTCTTTAAGTCAATGACAACACAATTGTCATAAGCCCATTCAATTCCTAATAATGCAAGGTAGGGGTCCTCATCTCCCATGATTTCAATCACTTCAAAATCAACTATTGTTTTAACTCCTACAACATCTACTTCCACATCTTCCATCCTTCCCACTGGAAAAATGTAGTATTGATTTTCCATTCTCAATTGGATGGGGGAATAGACTAACTGAGGTTTCCCTAGAGCCTCCCAAGTCATTTTGGGTAAGATGTTGACATATAATCCCAAGTCTAGCATGGCATATTTAATTTCAAAGTCGTCTAACTAGGATTCCAACCTAAATTATTTTCCCATTCTCACCTTCCTTCTTTGTACTCTCTATGTGTTCTTCTCAGGGAGGTTGGTGGTTATATTTTTCTCTGGGGTTCCCTCATCTCCCAAGACTAAGTATAGGGTGTTATGACACTTCTCAGAAAGTTAGTGATCTCCCAAGATCTCAGAGAATAATTGAAACTAGAGGCTGATTATATTTTCACACTTCTCAGAGTCTTCTTGAGTTTACAGGGTTTTGGGGTGGAGGAGGTGAGGTAGGATATTGAGAAGTCTTGGGTTGAAGGGTGAATTTAGGAGGGATTTCCCTTATTTCTATAGAATATTCACCTCTAAATGTTTTTACTCCATCTTTGAAAAATATTTTTTTTGTTTCAGAGGATCATACCTGTCATCCTTGGGGGATTCTTTCTGAATCTTAGGCCGATTGTTTCAAGATGCCCTAGGTTTTTATCCTTCACAAGTGATTATGTCGACTTTAGGTAACCTTTCTTAAATTTCTCTTCTGATTTCCAAGCCTATGAAGTTAGATCCTCTGTACCGAGCCCGATTCTCCCACTTTACAATCATATATGGGCACTCTTCAATTGTGTGGGCATTAGCTCTACAATGTGAACACCATGTCCATATTCTATGAGGACAAACTCTGTCCATATGTCCTTGTTCATCACAATTATAACATCGATATGTTCCTCATCCTGCATTCCTCCCTCTTCTAAATCCTCCTGCATTGCCACTTCCCCTACTCTTTTCAACCCTTGGGGTGTTTCGTTTATCCTAAATGCAGTCTGATATAGTATATCAACAAGTGCATCTAATTCCCTACATGGGTTTGTATCATGCATTGTGGACCCACATAATTCATAATGTATTGTATTGTGGGTAGGTGAGTACTTTTGTAGGATAGGTAAGTATCTTGGTTCATGCCCCTAAGCCCAACAAATTTCAAAGTATTTGGTTGTGTGAGTGGGTTGGGCACTTGGGAAAGTGTTGTATTGAACTGATGCATGAAATGGTGGATTTTTTTATACATGTGCAACTCCTCCCATTGGTCCTATAGGGGGGTGGCCCATTCCTCTTATCTGTAGACAATCAGTTTCTAGATGCCCCTCTGTGTAGGATCATGTACACCAAACTTGAGGTCACATTGGATTCAATAGAGTTAATTATTGTATCTTCTTTGTGAGTGCATATATCTATCCTTGGAGATTCGACATGCATTAATACATTGGAGTTATGGTTATCCTTAGGCTCCCTAGGTATTCCACCATGGATTCAATCTTCATTAATTATTCCAAATCCTATGTTAGTGTGGCTATTCTCTATTGCGTCAAGGGTAGAAACCCTTGTATGTATGATTCCCTTTGATGGTCTTCATGAATTGGGTGTGCCAATATCCCAATAGCATCCTTAAACTTTTGACTGTATTCCCATGCAGACTCCCCCTCTCTTTGTTGAATCTCACACAACTCAGAGAGAGCTTGTTGTTGTGAATTATGTAGCTAGAATTCGACAATGAATTTCTGATGCACCTAGTCAAGGGTAAAGGCATGTCCTTCCACCCCAGGCTCAATATCCTTCATGTACCATTTGAGGGCATGACCTCTCAAGGTAGTCTCGAATTATACTAACTTGTTCACATCCAAGGTCCCTCTAGACCTCAATATGGCCTCACATAAAAACCAATGTTATTCTACATCCTCATCTCCTTTACCCCATAAATCTGGGTATCGAGTGATTGATCATCCTATGTTTCCATCCTGCTAGCGAGAAAAACCCCCCTTTCACTACACCAGGGTTCAAGATGTAGACAGAGTGAATAACCATCTAAAATCTAATCAATTCTCTATACTACCCCAAACATACCAAAACTGATATAAAGAAAGCAAAGAGAGAAGATATCGGGTAACTATACCTCTAATCCCATGTCTAGTGATGATCTCCTCACGCTCGAAAGTTCCACTAACTGCACGTCTCCTCCCAGGGATAAATTGTATCCAAAGATAGGAAAAAAAAGAACTACAAGCAAGATATTCTATATACAAGTTAGGGTTAGATGTAAAATGTCAAGTATAAATCAATAAAATTACTAAAGACACCATCATTTGGGACGGGAAAATGTGATTCTTTTATTCATAATACAAATATTATACCTTACAATCTGAGTCGTCCATTGTTCCATGAACTTGGTCTAGACTCGTCTTTACCATGATCCAAGTGTGCCTTGAATTAACTTCTTCTCTCAACCTTTTGATCACCTCAATGGAAGGAAATGGGTTGAATGGAGGAAGAAGGGGCTAATGAGGGTATGCTGAGGCAATATCTCACAAAAGGGAGCAATATCTTGGGCAAGGAGGGGAAGTGAAATTGGGCAGAGTTTCACTGTTCTTATGATTATATTGGAAATGATACCCCAACACTCCTTTTATATGCCAAAAGGATGGTTATTCAGTTGTGTGACGGGCTATAAAAGGTGGATTAGTTGGTAAACCTCCAATATCCCATGAATCTTAGCGAATTCCTTGCACATTTTTATTTTTTGCAACTTTTGCAAGCATACACTTGTTGTAATGGTGTGACATGTGTATGTACATGAGTTGTATTAGTGCAACAAGTGTATGTACATGGGAAGTAATGGTGCAGGGAACATACGTATTCTAAAATATGGCTTTTTAAGAAGATATTCTCAACAGTGCTTTGGAAAAATATGCAAGTAAGAGGGCCAAGGCCATGTATGCATGAGTAGGGAAATTTAGGGATATAACAGATGCCCCCTAATGTGTGAGGCCAGAAGAGAAATTGATGGCCGAAATACATTACAATATATTCACCAATGTATGAGATTGAGTGAGCTTGAGACCAGAGTTCAGGAGGTTCCCTCTGCAAAACAACAATTGTCTCTCTGAGGTGGGCGTACCCATGCTCAGGATGAAGTAAATCATGGTTTCCAATCAAATACATTGCAGATCCATGTCATATAACTATATAAAGTGTATATGTGATCAATACACAACAAATCTACATCTCAAAATTAGTCGAAGATATACAAGTAGAGTATTCATCTTCAAGAAGCTAGTGATGCCCGATGGGTGGAGATGTGGCCTTCAGAGCTCAAGCAAAAACTTCAAGATATTCAAAAATTAGGTAGGAGTATAATGGGAGTGTATAACTCACTACCCTAAGGTCTTCGATGGTTCATCGGGAAAAGACGTGAGGATATTGATGATTAGGCAGAGAACTTCATCGATTTTGAATATGGACTTGACTAGACTCTCGAGATGGCCGACTCATGAAGTCAAGAGACAAACTATAGAAAGGTTGACTCAGGCTAGGTGAAACTTCCCTTGGACAAAATCATGAAATCAGGCATCATGACATTGACATAAGTTCAGGATGTAGGAGGCAACACAAACTCTCCATGTGTTTGGAAGAGTAACCAAATGGAGGAGGGCACAAATCTATGTAGCAAGAATAGCTTACTAAGGTCATACTAGATCCCAATGCTTGGCAAACAAACAAAAGAATGTGCTTTGTCCAAGGGTGACTCTTTGGGCTGCTGAAAAAAGAATACATATTCCTTGACCCCTCTTTCTAGAATATTTGATTTTTTTGTCTTTTTCAAATATTTAAGAGCTTGAAAAAGAATAAAAGAATGATATGTTACGAAGGAGGAACGAGTGTCATAAGAAAGCATACTAGTTCCAAGCACCAGGAACATACAAATGCTCAGAGCAAGGAGACATGTGTAGGAAAAGGACACTCGGGGAAAATTCTTCCATGGGTCAAGGTGTCAGGTCACAGAGGCAAGAAGTGATACTAGGCTTGCATATAAGGCATGCTTCAAAGGTTCAGTTGGGAGCAATATGGAGCTAGAATTAGGCCAAAGACACATATATTTAAATGTGATTAAGCAAGACACGATGAGACCCCTTCAATGAAATTTTTACGAGCCCATAGAAGGTAAGATCGATAGTCTTTTCACGTTTAGAGAGTCTGAAAAAACATAAAAGAAGACTCTAGGGAGTACCTTTTTCATAGATAGTCTAGTTATTGTTGGAGCCGCCTTTGTTTTTTTTTAGACTTTTTTTAAATTTTATATCTTAATGCTTGAAATCGAAAGCTGGTTTTGGTATTTTCCTCTATTTTCCCCAAAATCTCAGAAGTCTCATCACGCAAGTAGCGATGGCTATCATACTCTTAAGGCATGATTTTTTTTTAAAATCGTTTAAACGAGTCTCTCCTTTTTTACCTCGGGATGTCGCATGTCGGAAGTTATAGATCACATAGTTTACAAGTCCTGAGGGGAGAAATGACGAAATAGTTTTAAAATGTTTACCTAGATTAGTAGTGAGAGTAAAGATACTCTAAACCATGGCTAAGCATCATCGGGATTTAGTGTCTTAGCATTGGCTAGCTCCAAAAGTCTTACCGTCATAACCCCGACAGCCGAAACTGCGAGATTCTTGTTTTAATAACCCAGGTTAATGTTAAAGGTAAAAATCTTAACCGCTGTTAAGCTCTGTTGGGAATTCGCAACTTGGCATACGAGCCTCCCGGAAGCTATACCTTCGAAGCCCCAAGTCGCAAAGTCGTGATATAAATGAAAACGTAATTAATTAAACACCTAATCCGTTTTTATCTTCCATTTTAATTAGATCATATCATCGCGATCTCACGATTTCGCAACTCGGCATACGAGACTCTTGGAAGATATACCTTTGAAACCCCGAGTTGCGAAGCTGCGATATAAATAAAAACGTAATTAATTAAATGCTTAATCCCGGTTACGTTTTTTATTAACCAAAACTAATTATCGAAATCTCGGGTTTTAGAGGTTCAAAGGGTTAAAGCGAAAGCTCCCGATGGGGTGAATGCTGAAAGATTAATTAACATTTAAAAAGACCTGATTAATTAAGCTAAGCCAACATTTCCAGTGTTTTAATAGGAAAATTAATATGCACAGTCTCCGAGGAAATTTTAGACTTTCCTTGTGCCAACTTGCATTACAAACTGTCAAAATCTAGGACATTAATTGGAAATGAGGCTAATCGACAAGGATTTGGTTTTTATTGCTAAATTTATATTTAAGAAGGATTTGACCATTCTGTTCCTAAGGACGACTTAGTTTTAAATGGTCGAAGGCATGGATCTTTTATTTGTTGTCACAAATTTCATTTCTATTCTATGCAGAGCAAACCTTTCTAGAGCGAACTAATTTCTGTATGTATACATATTGTTATCGCAAGAGAGCTAAAGTAGAATCCCCCGCCATGGCCCTACAAAAAGCATCTAAAACCACTGTTGAGGTTTCAGGACAAGATTCAGACAATGCTTTTGATACTTCACCTCAAAGTGTCAACTCTGTCAGGACCTGGTTGTATATTTTTGAGGTTCTACAGTCCGAATTGGTAGATGTTTCGGATGATTCCAGTGACAATGAAAAAGACGACCTGATCACCAAATACAAGATCAGCGTCCAAGCACAAATGCATAAAGTAGTGGCTAGGCCATGTTTTCTCCCTTACTATGATATGGTCCGATGGGCATTAGACCATGTAGATATACCAACCAAAACCATCGTCAACCAACAGAGAGTCATTATTGGAACTTTCAGACCCAAACAATTGCAGGTTATGTACAAGTTGCCCACCGTGTCAGACTTAGTATACAATGCTGAATTCCTGGAAAATTTTAAACAGAAGGAATGTGTTAAGATCCTAACCTACACATAGGTATATCAATGTATTCGGATGTAATAAAGGTCAATATTAATAAGGCCTTTCAATAAAATAGAATAAGGCAGATGTAAGAAGACCTAATAGAAGCTTTTGCTTCTAGAAGGATCTTCCTCTAGATGCTTCTCTTAATAGACATATTTAGTATAAATAAGGGTCGAGGGTATGAGAACCCTAGCTGGGAGATTATTGTAACTGAGCGTTGCTCGACTGGAGGTTGCCCCCTCGAAGAGGCCTGTGAACATTGCTTTCTGAATCAAAGTGTTATTTATATTGCTATTTCGTATATCATTTTTGTGTATTGTGAAGATTATGCTGGATATTTTACTGTTATTCTGTCATTTCTAGCATTTTATTTCTGTTCTGCATATTTTATATATCTGGTATCTTGCAAGTGGTATCAGAGCATTTTCCTTGGCAAAAATTGTGGGTATTTTTTTTCAGGGTAGAGACGTATTCCGGCGTCTTTAAGCCACAGATATCTGTCGTTACGCGCATAAACCCATGGTTGAGGCATTCATACACGCAGGAAATACAAGTGGTTCTTAAGCGCACATTTGTTGGCCACCCTTGTAACCCCTGTTGGTACCCCTTTGAGTGGTAGCGCATCAGACAACACCTGTGTATGGATCGACCTAGATTTCCTAAAGCCCTCTTTAGATAAACCTATCAGCCGTCGGACTGCTATAGTGTCACCGAGAACAACACTCAGGAAGATACTCTCTAGTACCTGGGTAGTCGGGTAGTACGGCTAAGGGTAAGGTCTATCCTCCTTAGTTAATGCCCTGAGATATTGGGCCGAGTACTACTATTGGACCCCGCATGTATATTAGAGAGCTATAGCACAGGGCAAACCCTTGTCTGTAGAACCCTTGAATACCTAACCCTTGGGGAACATAAGCATAAACATAAACAAATTAAACCGGCGAGATCTATTGCCGCGCATCTGTG